>JACEIK010000048.1:589963-609460 GCA_018107945.1 Datura stramonium
GTTGTTCTTAGGTCACAAGTTTGAGTTGGTACTTTTTCCATGGAGACAAACCCCTCCGGCGGAAACATTCCCTGTGTTAGTATTGACTAAACTCGTTGTGAACCTTTTTGATTATTATTAGTGGCTCGTGAAGTGCCCCTCTTTCTTTACAAAAAAGGATACATGCCCCTTTAGTTGATATTATATTGGTAAAGTCAAGCCTAAAGACCCTTTTAAGATGGTCTCTAACTAGAAAAGTAAATGCTTCAGCTTTAGTGAGAAGGGCCTCCTCGCTTATTGACTTTTGAACCACTGACCTTTAGATGAACCTATAGGACGAAAGGAACTTAACTAAGGGCACCAATAAAATCTTGATTTACCATAAGCAAGGGATGAGGGAGGCTTACGAGGGGTTGGCTCGAAATAGGTTTTCGGTAATTAAAAAAAGATGTAAGTTAGCAAGGGGAATCATGAATGGGAATGGTTATATTCGTGTTTCTATTTTGTTGATATTTTTGATGTAAGTTCAGATTCTCTCTTCCAGACTAATGGAGGAAAGATAACTGAAGAGTAAGCACAGCATATATCTAACATAGAACCAGCTAATAAGTTAGAGCTTCTTAGTAACTGCAAATGGTGGCCTGGATCTCTTATCTGCTTGAATCATTCTGCCTAACCCTAATGTCGATCTTACTAGCTGGATTTGGGTCTTTAATCTTTACAAAAAGAATTAATCTTCAGCGGCCACTTGTTCCTTACTATCTCTATTACTAGTCAATGGGTAGTTTTTTTTTTCTTTTTCTAATTGTAATTAATTTATGAAGCCTGCATAATTTTTCCAACAACACCCACATAATCACACAATTATCAAAAAATAAATATGTTAAAGTTGTTATTGCATTTAATTGGTGGTGATTTCCTTGTAGTTCAACTCTCCTTTAACGGGTATTCTCACACTTGACATCAGCAACATATTTTCCCTCTCCTATTTTCTATTCCAATATACTATTTTTCAAAGTTTATATTCATTCCTAGTTGAATTTACTATGCCCCCTTAACTAGTTTCTGTTTAGATTAAATATGCTCAATGAATGGCCTAATAGATCTTCGTGTTAGGTGAGAACAGATGATGCTATGAACAAATTTTCAAGCGATGTATTTAGTTCCATTAATTTTCCAGAAATTTAGAAGCAACAATGCCAGAGTTGCGGAATAAAAACCTTCTGTTCTTTTTTCTTCCTTTTTGTTCCTTTTTTTTCTTCTTCTGAGAACAGCACTATGATTCGCTGAATAAACCTTTGTCTCTCTCTCTCTCTCTCCACCTCCGGGAAAATGTCATGTAGCTTTTCCTTTTTTTTTTCTGGGTTAACATTTGTTTTCAACTTTATGTTCACATTTTACTCAGTTTTCTTTATTCTTTTGGGGGGTAAATTAACAGGCACGGAGGCTATTACTAGATCCAGCTATTCATGAAGAGTTCACTAGACTGAAGGTATGCTATCTGGACATTGCTTTTTATTTTAAGCTGAATTGTCTGGAGTGGAGATTGATGCACTTATTTAGTGGTTCCATACTTTTAACTTCATTGTGCTCTCAAGTCTCTTTGATGATTGGCTGGAATGCTTTGTTTAATGGGGCAGGGCTCTGTTGGTGACATAGTTCCAGGTTATTTTTTGAATTGCTCTATGAGCTCAGATGATGCATACTGTTGCCAATGAATAAAGCATGCTTGGTGCTTAAATTTTTGGATGCTATTCGCGTGTAGTTTATTTGACCTTTTCATTGTTCCTTCGTGGCCTTGCTGTCTCTGATTGCATTCTTTCTTACATCTTTCTCTTTTTGCATTGCCAGAATTTGGTTGAGGAGAAGGATAAGAAAGTGAAGGAGTTGCAAGATAACATTGCTGCAGTCAATTTTACCCCACAGAGCAAAATGGGCAAGATGCTAATGGCTAAATGTAGGACACTGCAGGAGGAAAATGAAGAGATCGGGAACCAGGCTAATGAAGGAAAGGTCGTAAATGATTTTCTTGATCAGTGAAAGTGTGTAAAACATAAAATTCTTCTAGTTCTAAACTGAATTTGGAGAGGAAAGAGACTAGTCTATTCATTAGTTTACCTAATTGCGTAGTTTATTCTTCCAGATTTGTTAAATTATGATGGTTGCCTTAAAATTGATAATAGATGTTACAGAAGTTCTGTTTCTTTCTTTACTTGCAGATGCATGAATTAACAATGAAACTGGCTTTGCAGAAGTCTCAGAATGCTGAACTCAAAAGTCAATTTGAAGGTTAATGTTCTCTCAAGTTGCTTAACAAATACACCTCTGTTTTCCTTTTCATTGAGCTAGGAACTTTTTTTTAGTATGTATTTTTGTGATTGACTGGTGGATTTGGTCCCACAGATGTTCTAGATATGATCCGTGTGATTGATAATATTGGTGAGGATGTTAGCTTTGCCTTAAATGTTGAAACTTTTGGTAATATTTGCATATACCCTTCTGGTTAATCTGACATTACATGGGTAAAGTCATCGTCATTCTTACATATAATTTGTTTTCCGGTAGGGTTTTTTCGCTTCAGTAAGCAGTTGACAAGGAATTATACTGCATTATTCACATAGATCTTCTCTGTACTAGAATGAAACCAGTTGCTGTCACCTGATCCGTGTGTGGTTACCATATATCTGCATGTCCTTATTCCTGCGTCAGTGAAATCATGTCAGACATAAGGCATGCTTTTACATAGAATTGAGTCGTCATCATGAGAGAAACCTACACCATCCCAAACTGAGAAAATGTTAATTCCTACACTGGTTCACCCATTAGCCTGCTCTCTCCAGAGTTCATGATTTGTTTGTAGATCAAAGTAGTTTCTCCTTGCACTATGGACAACTGCACTTTTGTATGAATGATTCTCTATGCTTTCGCTGCCTTAGTTTCCCCCCTCTTTTTTTTTTTTTTTTTTTGTTTTTGTTTTTCTGAAATCTCTCAGCTTGTAATTTCTGGTTATTCAATGTTAATATACATATTGAAGGGTGAGAAGTAGAACTTGCCAACAGTGTAGCTTCGTTCTGTTAAGAGAACACATCTTCTTGAAGTCAAAGCAGGTTGATGGTGGATTGTAGTATCTAACTTTTCACATTTCTATATTATCGTGGAAAAAGAAGAAACACGACATAAATAGGAAGTTGGCACCCTTGTTGCATAAGCAATTCATCTTTGTGCGAATTTCGTTATAGATCTTTCTTTACATGTTTTCATTTTACCATCTAGCTTCTCAGCGATATTCCTATTTGTTTGACCTAACTTGATTCTGTTGCTTTGCCATTGTTATTCAGAATGCCATGAGTCGATTGATTCACTCACATTCTAACAATTTTTATTCCCACTTGCAGGCCTGTGCAAGCAGATAGAGGGACTGACGAACGATGTGGAAAGATCAAATGAAATGGTGCTTCACACAGTTCCCATTCTTGTTTAGAATGAAAGTCGGACATTAGGATGACTTTTGAAGGAAGTAGCGTTTAACATTTTAATCGTATTTTCCTAGGTACTAATCTTCCAAGATAAGCTTGAGGAGAAGGATGAAGAGATCAGTAAGCTGAAGGAAGAGCTGAATGAAAAAAACACCATTGTGGAGAAAACCGAATTAATTCCTGATAAAAATGTCAGTGATGAGGGAATGACAACTACAGAAGCACAGGCAGAGAATGAGTAGGCAAGCTTCTGGAATTGGACTAGTGCTATTTGTATGGTGGCATATCTTATTTTCCCTTTCCAAAAAAAGTTATGTTTGGTCAACATGTTCAGAGGCATTACCTTCATACATGAAGCTGTACAAAAGTAAAACAGGCAGAAGATGAAGACGAGGACCTAGCAACAAGAGCTCAGTTTGTAAAGCAACAAGGCACAACCATATCTACTTAACTGACAAGCTGTAGACAGTTATACCGATGTACTTGTAACTGCAGTCTTTGTTAGATTCTGCGTTTTTTATTTCCCATTTTCTTGGGTATTAAGTAGTGTATTTAGTTCCCTATCCATGCCAGCAGAACCAATATGATCGTCTCTTTTTTGATTCGTAGAACATTTTCTCAATTGTGTACTTGCAATTTACTGGCTTGTTGTTATGTACTTGCAATTTAGCCGATGTTTTCATGTGTGGAACTGTAAACGTTGTTTATCTCGTAAAGTGTGGCCAGTCTAGACGTGGCAAAGTGCATCGCTAAACCAGTCAGCTTTCTTTTTTCCTCTTCATTTGTGCAGTAATCACTTTTACTTTTATCATTCTAGTTTTTGTTTTGACATCTCTCAGAATGTCTAAAATTGTTTTACTAACAATATTTTCTTGGTATTTTTGTAAGTTCCAAAAATTTAATTCATCATATTAATCAAATTTTGAACTATGGGTACCTTTTTACTAATCAGGTCAACTTCACAACTAATTCTACTCATAGTATAATTACCCTCATTTTACTCCGAAACAAGATTATGGACGTATTTTTATTGTCCTTTAATGAACGTCCACTTGTGAGATTACGTTTTAGAGAATTCCAAGCTTTTCCTGTATTTAATTTAGTACAACACCTTCGAATATAAAAAAAAGAGGATCGACTTAGTGTAAAGAATAATTTCCCATCTTAAAAAGGCATGATATCGTACAACCCAAAATCAAAACTGGGACAACTAATCTGGGCCAGTTTCTTCTCTAATAGTTTCTCTTACAACCCTTTATATATATATATATATATGTATGTATATATATATTTCTATTATAAAAGTAATATCTAAATCTAGTGTTGTCCTTTAACCATATTGTATTCCATAAAATAGGTCCAAAGCAGATATGCGACTAGTAAAAAGGCAACAAATAGTAAACTAAGCTGATTGAGCGGACTAAGTTAGATTATTATTACATTCTATCAGACAGCCAACAAGAGGAACTATGTCGCCCATTTATTTAGAACTGTACATGGATTGCTTTCTTCTTTCATCGTTCCAACCCAGCCCAGCAGAACCTTTGTTTCCCGTAGCCTGTAATGGTTCAATCAACCCCTTGTTGCTGCAGCCAAGTGCCTCCCCCTGTGCAATCAGCCAAACCATCAGGTGACAATAACATCATTACATTTCCCAATTTCACTTAAGTAGTCTCATCACAAAGATCCTCTTGTAATCGTTAGGTGAACTAATATTTCATTATTACACAGCCATGAAATTACCCATTCAAGAGAATCTAAGAATGTCAGAGTATAGATGGCGTGAACTTTTCCTTTTTGATAAAAGATGGACTCAAATAACTTAAACTATTACAAACACCTTGTAATGAATCAAGAAGGAAAATGTTCCCTTCACACGTGAGTGAAAAATTTGGATGGACACTAAGGGATGTGCGATCAATATGGAAGAAAGAATCGGAAGAACAATGTTCAAGAGTTCTACAAATCTAGGTGGGTCTCTACTTTCTTGAGATCCAAAGATGATGCATTTCAAGATTATATAAAACCTCCTCAGTGACACTTGCAGCTAATACTATAATTCTTGAAGTTGTGAAAATTTTAAACCGTACCTCCTTCCAGCCCATGTTTTCCAACATTCTTCTGGCATAGCTACCAGCTCCAAATGAATTACTCAAGGATTCAGAAAGAGCTTCCTCTGGACCAGTAGATGCATCCAAAGGAACAAAATCATCAGAGTTGGGTGAAATTTTTTGCCCTGGACCAACACCAAACCCGCCATGCAATGCTCTTCTTTCTGCAGCTCTGTCCCTGTATAGACAATCTCTGTCCTGGAATGACATAATAACACAACTTTAACAGATAGGTAAGAGATTGTAGATCCTAGTGCATGTCCATCTAAATAGGAGAAAGCATTTCTCCAGTAAAATTACAAAGTTTTCTTAAGAGATGATTCAATTGTTTTTCCCCTTACATGGTAGAATTTTCCAAACCTGAACAAAAGCTCCTCTATCCTGAAGCTCAAAATGACTTTTTCCCACTTTGTCCCTCTGTGACTCGAGCATATAACCTTATGCTTGGAGGTGGAGGGTCCTTACCACTCCTATCCTTGTCTTCTATTGGTTATTTTATCACTAATGAATATGAAATCATTACAGATCCAAACACAGCTCAGCAACTAGCACTATTGTCTAGATTTTTCAATTTATGCTGGTTGTTAACTGTACTGGCATGCTTTTTTATGTTCATTTTTAAGCTGTGCTCACCATATAGATGCTTTACAACAACAACATACCCAGTGTAGTCCCACAAAGTGGGGTCTGAAGAAGGTAGAGCGTACACAGACCTTACCCATACTTTAGAGGTAGAGAGATTGTTTCCGATAGACCCTCGGCTCCAGGAAAAACAGTCCAAAGCAATCTCAAAAAAGAAGTAACGAAAGTACAAGAAATAACAGATAATAACAGAAACAACAACTAGTAACAGAGCAAAAGCTACACCACAACAACACGATAATCGAGGTACAAGGAACAACAGATAGTAATAGAAATCGAAGGACAAGAAACTATAGGAGCAACACTACGACTACTAATGAAAACGGAAAGCAAGACAACACACTGCTACCTACTAACCCTCTACCCTAAACCGTGTCCTCCACAACTTCCTATCTAAGATCAAGTCCTCGATAAGCTGAAATTGTGTCGTGTCTTGTCTAATCACCTCTCCTCATTGCTTCTTCGGTCTACCTCTACTTCTCCTGAAACCATCCATAGCCAACCTCTCATAATTCAGCATTAAGGCATCCGTGTATCTCTTCTTCACATGCCTGAACCACCTCAGCCTCGCCTCACGCATTTTATCCTCCATCGAAGCTACTCTCACCTTGTCCCAGATATCATCATTTCTAATCCTATCTCTCCTAGTATGCCCATACATCCACCACAACATCCTCATTTCTGCAACTTTCATCTTCTGAACGTGGGAGTTCTTGACTGGCCAACACTTCGCCTCATGCAAAAAAATTGGTCTAACCACCACTCTATAACAACTTTCATCCAGATACTTTAATACAATTTATTACTTTTCCCAGTTAACAAATTTTCTTGTGCAGCTTTCAAAAAAAGTGAACTTATTTTTCATTTAAGATGCTAAATCTGCTAAATAACTCACCCTTATTGACTGCATATAGAAACTTTATCTCAAATGACCAATAACCCAAATCATCTCGAAGTACAAAATTGTATTAGTACTTGAAACATAAAGTGGAAGTCCAATACCCTTTCAGGTGTACTGATCTCAGATGGAAGAGATAAATCCTCCTCACCAGGAAGTGTTGTGCTTATGGGTTTATATCTTTCAGTGACCGGTGAGCATGTCTGGATTTCTCTGTTGATTGACATTTGGGGAAAGCGCCAATTTTTTGTTGGATTGGAAGAATCATAATTTGACAAAGAAGCCAAATATTGTGTGCTAGGATTTCTCAACCTGTACACCTGACCTGTAAGGGGAAAACATTTTGAATGAATACGAACAAGGATATAATAAGGGTGGCCAAGGCAAACTAAAATTTCATACTCAAAAATGGAAAAAAACATCTTTTCATGACAGCACATATAACAAAATTTATCTGTCCTTGAGGTTCACAATTTGCTGATGCGGAGGATTGAATGAAATAAATGATTGAATCTGCGGTTTTCACTTCCTTTCAGTGCAAGCTTATTTCAGAATGTCAAAGAGAATTATGGATGTTTCAGAAGAAGTTGGAAATCCCTGTTCCTTCAACGTTGTGCTTCATTACATCTCTACTGTCCATATACATACTGTAACTTACATGACTTCCTCTCAAAATGTGCATGTCTAATCTGGTGGAATTCTGAATTAGACTGATCATGAATGAATGTGAATGCATACATGCTGATGGATGAAACATGAACAGAAAGTATTGGGCCATTTTATTTTGCAGGGCAGCCACCAGGAGGCGTGAGTTCGCTCACATGTATCAAATAAAGAATGAAGATTCTGGCACATGGAATGAAAAGATCATGGATTGAATAGATAGACATATAAAAGGGAATTACGTGAATTCAGATTCTTTTACAGCAAGTCACAACAGTTTACTGAGCATTTTATAAACCTCAACTAAAACTGGACATGTTAACAATGACTGATGAAGTTTCCCTGTAAATGAAAGTTTAACAATGCAAACCTGATGTAACTCGTACCAGATCAAGATGGACTTCACATACTGGAGCAGTTTTAAGAAGATGGCCACTTGAGGGCATTGATGGATGCAGCTTAGCAGTGGGCTTGACCAGTCGTCCTATCAGCCGGGCCACCCTTCTCTTTCGACCTTTTCTGATCTTTTTAACCATTGACCAATCCCACAAATCAACAGCCCGAATATGTGACAGAGAATCTTCAACTGGTCGTTCAACTTGACCATACTGGGCTCGCCAGTTCTCTTCCTCCAAACAAATGCCTGTTGTGAGGGAACTTCAGTCAATTTTATGCATCCAAAAAGCCCATGAAAATGAAGAAATTCAAACTAAGGTGCATATGTATTTCAAAATCCCAAAAATCCTTGTTCTTTCCTTCCTTTTTCACGGAGCTAGGAACCTATTCCATCTTTTTCGTATGAGTTCAGCATAGGGAATCCATGAGGTAGTCAAAGAAAGATTTTTCTTTAACTTAATCCCCACTGTATTTGAACTAAAGAGAGAGAGAGAGAGAGAGAGAGAGAGATGATACTATAGAACACTGGAGACATATGAAAAAACTACTATGCCTAAATCTCACTAAGAGTTAAATCAATAGAACAATATACTAGATGAAAGAGAAAAGACAAAGAAGCAATTAACAATAAGCTAACTTTTGACACGTCCATACGCTTTCTGGCATCATTTCATCAACATTTTCAACACTGATGTCTTAATGCCAAGTGAGAAAAACTGTACAGTGTACAAAATACTATGAATGTCGAGTACCATAATCAATACTAACCTTCATCCATGATATCTGCAGTTGGATCAGCAGAATCTGTCCAGTCGTCTGGTATCCATTCACCTTCCTCGAGTTCATATGTGCTGTCATTGCCTGCACCGTCAACGTAGAATGACTTGCAATGCTGAAGTTCTAATCATATTTTTGAGCAAAACAGAAACCTTGAACCAACCAGCTGCTGACAAATGTGGGTGATCTGTGTCATTTATTTCCGGAGCCACTTTTATGTCTGAAGTACTATTGGCAGCTTGAGTGGTATAATTCGCCAGATAAAGTTCAATGAGAGTATCTTCAAGCCTGAAGGTAGATGTATACTGTGGTTGTTAAAGAAAAATAACCACAAGAACAAAAATACAAGAAAACTAAACAAAGTGTTTTACCACTCTGAAGGTGGTGGTGGGTTTTCTGGAAGCTTGCAACTGGTATCCTCCAAGTTCTCTGCTTAGAGTGCAATAGAAAGAGAAGGAAAGAGACCTTTAAGTGCAAAAGACTTCTGAATTATAAAAAATAAGGATTATAACATCCAAATAGTTCTCTGCTGAAAGGATGAAGCAATTTGAAGGACAACCATTATACTTGGGGTGAGAAGATTACTGGTGGACAAAGGACTGATAGCAAGAGGGCTCAATAATGAGACAATAAATAACACAGAAATTACGGACATCATAAGTGAAGAAATTGCATGAACAAACATTTTACATCCATGATCCAACACTTCTCACAAAGTCAAACAGATCAGCAAACAATGAGAAAACTAATTCGATAATGACTCGTCCAACTATAACACTGCTGCAATTCATTCAAATCCAAATGGACATGAAAAGTTTTTCACCAACCAGAATATAGGAAACAGAAGAATGGTTCCTAGTAATGGCTCCACATCTATATATTTTAGATACAGTGGCGGAGCTACAATTAAAGTTACGGGTTCAGTAGAGCCCAACAGCTTTTTGCCAAACCCTTTTTTGCGTTAAAAAAGTCAGTTGATAGTATAAATAATCTATCCAAAACCTAGCAAGCAGAATAAGATTGTGGTCCAGAACCTATAAACTTAAAATCCTGGATTTTGTTTACATTGCTTGACCCACCAAATTACAACAAAATGTTTAAATCACCCGAAGCTCAAAGGACTAGGTCTGGATAGAACTCTAAGGGAGGGAGAGGAAAGTACATTTACTGCAGCAACAACTTCATCACGAACACATAAAATCTATAACAATAGGCAGGCTGGTAAACCTATTTACCTTGAGAGAACTCAGCAGAAAGTGGTTCCACTACTTGAGCCACATTTTCACCTGACATACTGATATCTTCATCAATCTCATCTTTGTTAGACTTAGACTCCGCAGGCGCAATGTTCTCACAACTATTCATTTCACGACAACCGTCCTGATGTTCAATAATAAACTAGCTTAACATAAATCAAACTGAAAATCAATTAGGCCAATATTTGAATAATGTAAATTTGAAGGCTTAGCAGAAAGGGGCAAAAACACCCTACCTGAGAGGACTCCATGAGAACATAAGTACCATTTTCAAATTTGTAATAGAGGCCATCATTACAGCTGTAGTACCAGCCTGCTTGAGGATCGTGATAAAATCCAGTGCTGCATCAAAGCAGAACAATGCCACACGGTTTAGCTACAAAAGAACCCGAGAAATGACGATTGATTTCAAATAATTAATATAATTGCTGAAAGAACTCCAAATTTTACGAAACTCAGATTAAATTCAGAGGTTACATAAGGAAAAAATAAATTCAAGCCCTAATTTCATCAGAAGCGAAGAGAGAAAAGAGGAATACAAATGGAGATTATACAGAAAGCATTCAGGAAGTAAATTGAAAAAAAAAACGCACCGAGCATGGTAGTAAAGCTGAGAAGTTTCATCCCAAACGAACTGATTTTCGGATTCGTCCAGCTCCAGCTCCACCTCCAGCTCCAGCTCTTCTTTGTCGGTTCCCGCCATCACTATGCTGCCAATCTCAATTGAGAAATTATAATTGTTGAGGTAGAGCTTGCAGATCAATATGGTGTCAACGATTAATACAATTTTAATGCATTCATTAACTTCAGAATCTAGAAAATTATGGAGTATCAAGTATTAAAAAGTGTCTGTAAAATGTACAGGGGAAGTGTTAAGGGTCATTCACAAAAAAAAAAACAGAAAAAGAGAGAAAAGAGAGAAAGAGGTAATCTGTGTTTTTTAATCTTTGTCCCTCCTTACTTTTTGTCCATTAATATTTTAAATAAAAATAAATGTTTAGAGGTATCTCTGAAATAACAAATAATTTTCGCTTTATATTTTTATATCAATATATAACACATGTTATTTCTCAAAAGACATAATGACATTTAATTCTTATAACATACAAAAAAAAAATAACTTAATTTCCATCGAACTTATAACAGTAAAGGTAAAACTTTACTTTTAGAAACTCTTAAGTTATGACCAATTTCTACAAAGTTTATATTAGAATTAATAGTTCAAAAGATCACTTAACTATGAGAATTTATGTTGCAAAATCATGAAATTTTGATTTGTATTAATAAAATCACTCAACTTATAATTTTTTTTCACAAATCACTCAACTAAATATATCATAAAAGAAAATTTTACATGACAAAACAATTTAATTTTTTTGCCATGTAGGATTCCATAAATAAATAAAATTTAAAAAAAATCATTTCTTATACTCAATCCACACATCAAATTGGATTTTATCTAAAAATAATAATCATGAGTATTGTATATGTTATTATTAAAATATAAGACTGCATGATCTTTGATGAAATTGGCTCGTAAAAACATATAAAAAATAACAATGGTACTAACAACAAAGATAAATTTTATATTTAGGGCTTGATTTAGAATGATGTGTGTGTGTGGGGGGGGCTTTAGTCCTTTATATTTATTAAAATTGATTGTATATGTTATTATTAAAACATAAGACGTCGTGATCTTTGATGGAATTGACTCTTAATTAATATGTGAGATATTTAAACTGAGTAAGCCACCAAAACAAACTTTTTGCATATTCATTTCACCAAATTCGCACAAGAAATATTTAAATATTTTTGTCGGCCTTAATTAAAAAAATAGTAATACTTTTTATGAGCTAATTAATTTCACCAAAGGTATATAAATACTACTTTGTCATAGATATAATATAAATAAAAAATTACTTAGTTTAAATGATTTAAAGTGAAACTCATTTTGATGTGTAGATGGATGGATTGGGTATAAGAAATGAGATTTTTTTAAATAAATTTATTTATGTGGAGTTCATATTTACATGATATAAAAAATTAAATTATTTAGCTCTATCAGATTTTCTTTTATGATATATTTAGTTGAGTAATTTTGCGAGAAAAAAATATAAATTGAGTGACTTTATTGATACAAACCAAAATTTAATAATTTTACAATATAAATTCTCATAATTGAGTGATTTTCTGGAACATCAACTCAATATATTGCTGTACAATGAAAATAGGTCAAATCGAGGACAAAGTACATAGTTGCATATTTCCACTAAATTAGGAGCTAGCTCCTTGTTTGGTTATAAGACGAATAAAATCTTGAAAAGTTTGAAGTTGGACTGTCTAACACATATATACTTCCTTTTATTATTTGATTTGTTTTTTCTCTCGAGGAACCATGCATGCATCTTGTCTTATGTTTACTTATTACTTCATTTGATGATACAATAATTAAAGGAAATGCGAAGGAACAAATTAAAAAACTTGATGTAATTGCATTATTAAGCGTAATTAATTTAAATTTATTTTCCTGTTGCATCAAGGACTAGGCCAAAAAAGCTAATTACGTACATCTTTTTTTTTTTTCGTCCATTTAAAAAAGCAAGTGATGGCCCATAGAAACCTCTAGAGAAATCTAATGAAATGTCTGGAATGAACGGAAGACTTTTAAAAAAAGAAAGAAGCTAGTACTTGCCAAAATTAACTCCATATCCATGATAATATTTCCCTGTTCAATGGTCTCCAGAACTGAAGTGGGTAGCGTGGGAATTGCTTTCATTTTTTATTTTTTTTTTATCATTCAGTGTTTGATATTCATATTAAAATTTGATTAATTTGAATTTACATCGTTAAAGCCCATTCAAAAAAACTCTCTACTCGAACTCATTCGAGAAAGCTCTCTACAGTTTTTTTTTCATATTCATAATTTAAAACTAAAATACCTAATTAAGAAATGAACAACTTCACTCCACCACGTCATTCGGTGATAGCCTAGAAATTATCATGTTGATGTAACTTCTCTTCTCTTAGGCATCTCAAAATTCGCAATCTCCTGCATAATTAAAATACTGAAGGCATACACTGTTAACTTCAGGTCCCAAAGGCAAGTAAAGAATTGGTTCCTTTTCTGGTTAAAGTCGACGAGTTGTATGAAAAATAGTGGAATACTAACAACTAACAATTTTGGTAGAATATAAAATAACATATTGAAACCAAAAAACAATTGAATAAAGTTTAACTTGTAGAAACTTCAGTTCACTGTTTACTTCAACCAACCGTGCCCAACCATAACCAGTGCTCCTATTTTTATTTTTATATTTAATATACACACTCTTCCACTTTTAATTTCTTTTCCTGTATCATCTTTAATTTTCCCACTCCTACACACACTTCTGGAGCGGAAGTGGTTGGGGAATTGTCTATATATACAGTTCTGTGTTGAAGCACTGATCATCACTTGTAATAAACTTTCTTCATCTTCTAGTGGCCATTTCATCTCTAGAAACTTCTCAAATTCCTCTGTTTGCTCTGTTTCCATGGCTCCAAGCTTGAACAAGAATGCCTCAGAAGTAATGGGCGGGCTAATAGGTGATAATACAAAACCTTTGTCCGTGACCCTTGAAGGCTATGAGTTCTTAGCCAATGGCCATCCTGTACTTACTCATGTTCCTGCCAACATCATTGCCACTCCATCACCTTTCATCTCCAATGATTTTACCGTCGGCTGTTTCGTCGGATTCGACTCCGACAAGGCCCGAAGTCACCATGTGGTCCCCATCGGCAAACTCAGGGACATAAGGTTCATGAGCATATTCAGATTCAAAGTCTGGTGGACCACTCACTGGATTGGCAGAAACGGCCGAGACATCCAACACGAGACACAAATGTTAATCCTAGACAAATCTGAAAATGGCCGTCCCTATGTTTTGCTACTTCCGATTCTAGAAGGCTCCTTCAGAGCCTCGTTTCAGCCCGGACACGACGACAATTTGAACGTTTGCGTGGAGAGTGGATCTACTAAGGTTCGCCAATCCAGCTTCAGGACTTGCATATACATGCACGTGGGAGAGGACCCGTACGACATGGTGAAGAATGCTATGAAGATCATAAGAATACATTTAGGGACATTCAAGTTGCTAGAAGAGAAGTCACTCCCAGGTATAGTGGATAAATTTGGTTGGTGTACTTGGGATGCTTTTTACCTTAAGGTAAATCCACTAGGGGTATGGGAAGGGGTTAAGGGCCTAGTAGAGGGTGGGTGCCCTCCAGGATTAGTCTTAATTGATGATGGGTGGCAATCAATTTGCCACGATGATGATGATCCAATAACTGATAAAGAAGGAATGAATAGGACTGCTGCTGGCGAACAGATGCCATGTAGGTTAATAAAATTTGAAGAGAATTATAAATTTAGGGACTATGAGAGTACCAGGGGAAAGGGAAAGGGATTGAGGGCATTTGTTAATGACCTAAAGGAGGAATTTAAGAGCGTTGAGCATGTGTACGTGTGGCACGCGCTGTGTGGGTACTGGGGTGGGATTAGGCCTAATGTACCAAACATGCCAGAGTGTAAGGTAATTAGTCCTAAGCTGTCACAGGGTTTGCAGATGACTATGGAGGATTTGGCTGTGGACAAGATTGTGAATACTGGAGTTGGGCTGGTTCCACCAGAGAAGGTGCATCAAATGTACAAAGGGTTGCACTCGCATCTTGAATCTGCTGGAATTGATGGAGTCAAGGTGGATGTTATTCATGTAAGTTCTCGAAACTTCAATAATAAATTGATCTTCTAGTTCTTTTCTTTTTCATTTCTAGCTACTTGAATAATGGTACAAAGTTTATGATTCACATTCTTGTCGAAGCAGTTGCTGGAGATGTTATCAGAGGATTATGGAGGGCGAGTGGAACTGGCTAAAGCATACTACCACGCCTTAACTGCTTCAATAAGGAAACATTTTAAAGGGAACGGTGTGATTGCTAGTATGGAACATTGCAATGACTTTATGTACCTCGGAACAGAGACTATTGCTCTTGGTCGCGTAGGTATGTCTCAAACATTATGAAGAGGAGTTTTAAGTTCAATATACTGACTGCTAAAACTGGTTAAATAACACTGACAGTGTAAACATTGTATGCAGATTAAATCCACAAAGCTAATTAGTATTTTGTTCAGTGAGGTTTCCAGAAGATGTTGGATTTACATGGGGTACTAAATCTTGATTCTTGATGTTTGCAGGAGATGATTTTTGGTGCACTGATCCATCTGGGGATCCCAATGGGACATTTTGGCTGCAAGGATGTCACATGGTACATTGTGCTTACAATAGTCTGTGGATGGGAAATTTGATCCACCCTGATTGGGACATGTTTCAATCTACTCACCCTTGTGCTGAGTTTCACGCCGCCTCTCGAGCCATCTCAGGAGGACCTGTATACGTCAGCGACTCAGTCGGCAAACACAACTTCAAATTGCTGAAGACATTGGCCTTGCCTGATGGTTCAATTCTCCGTTGCCAGCATTATGCTCTGCCAACTAGAGATTGCCTGTTTGAAGACCCTTTACATGATGGGAAAACAATGCTTAAACTCTGGAACCTTAACAAAGTAAGCATTGTTCTCAACGAAATTCATGCCTTTTGACAATTTTGGGATCAAAATATTATCTCATTGTGTAATTTTTGGCTGTTGGGTTACAGTTTGGTGGAGTTCTTGGAGCATTTAATTGTCAAGGAGGAGGATGGTGCCCTGTTTCTAGGAAAAATAAAAGCGCGAACGAGTATTCAGTGGCCGTGACATGTTTGGCTAGTCCCAAAGACGTTGAATGGAGCAAAGGAACAAATCCAATATGCGTGAAAGCAGTGAACGTTTTCGCTGTGTACATGTATCGCCAGAAGAAGCTAAAGCTCTTGAAATTGTCCGAAAATGTGGAGATTACTCTTCAGCCTTTCGACTATGAACTGCTAATGGTGAGCCCTGTAGCAGTGCTGTCGAAAAAATCAGTGCAGTTTGCGCCAATTGGATTGGTGAACATGCTCAATTCTGGTGGTGCAATTGATTCTCTTGTGTACAACGACGATGATGGTGAAGAAAGCTCGGTAATAATTGGAGTGAGAGGGAGCGGTGAGATGAGGGTGTTTGTCTCTGAGAAGCCGTCATCGTGTACGATCGATGGAGTCTCTGTTGATTTTAGTTACGAAGATCATATGGTCGCAGTTCAAGTTCCATGGCCTAATTCTTCAAGATTATCTGAAATTAAGTATGTGTTCTGAATTACAAAATCCTCACCTTCTTGTAATACTGAAAATTTTGAAGATCTTCAACTGTTGCTAAAATACTGAAAATTAAATTACGAGTTCAAATCACATTGTAACACTCCATTATGCTTCCGTTTACTGTTTTCTCCTTCTGAAAGCTCCAACTATGAAATAGAATTATATATAACTTTCGTCATTAATTTAAGCGCTTAATAGTAAAACTTTAAAAATTGTACTCCACTTAATATCGAAAGCTTTTGTCTGATATTGGATAATATGGAGGTATCTTCTGAAACGATAGGTTACTATGAAGTTATGGATTATCCTATTTGGGCAAATAAGTTTTTCTCTTTTTACATTGTCCAGGCCCAAGTTCAGATACACTCCTACTCAAAATGCTCGGGGCACAACTCCAAACTCCATAAGCATCAGCATTTGTTGTTAAAATTGGCATGTATATGCACATTTAGAAGGTGGAAATTACATCTAATAGCTTTAAAAATCGATCATCTTGAACTTTTGACCTTTGTTTGTGTCATAAAATTTGTTGAATTCGAAGTTTCGTCTATGGGATAATCGGAGTCAAAAATTCAAAATAAACTCACTTCTAAGGCAATTCTTATAAGGAAATATTATATGAAACAACAAATTAAAACTCTATATTTATCTAAAACAATGATAGTTTTAAAAAATACATAATATTGCAATAGGTTTAGAGGTTTATCAGCGGATACACATGGATACACTTATTATTTTGCGTTGATAAAGTTAGGCAGAGATATTGTATACGCGCGGATGCACTTTGTATTTCTCTACAGATATATAGTATACAAGCGGATACAGTCATGTATTTCACTATAATTACATGCGTGAATACAATGTATTCCTCTTTATTGTAGAATCAAGATGATGCTACATTTCGTAATTAAGCAAAACCTCCTTATTTTTTTGTAAATCTGAACACAAATATCCTTATTTACGAAATTTTCTGTTTCTTGTGAATCACCCACTTGGAAGTGAGCGTGAAAGCCTCTCTGTGACAAGTCCATCAATAACTTCTATGGAAATGGTCTCTTTTGTTCAAGTTTATTTGGTAAGAAATGGCTCATTGGACAGTGAGAGTGGAAGTTATTCTAACAAAGCCCATAAAGTCTACAAAACAGCCCAAGCTGATTTGCATGGACGGAATGGACAAATTTCTGCATTAACCATATTACACTGTGTCCATCACTTTGGGTTACAGTATGAGTTGGATAGCAAAAACATCTAAAACTTTTTCGTTCGTAGTGGCGGCCCCTTTATACGCCATCCACAAATAGAGATGTTTATAATTGCAGCTTTCCTTCTCCACTATTGCTTTATAACTCTTTAAAAATATAACACCTGCCCTTTTCAACTGGGGCAACAAGAAGAAAGTAGAGATGAAAGATTTTAAGTAATATTCTTCTTGATGCTTCGATTAGCAAATAAGTACTGCATCTATTTAGAAAGCCCCTATCCATTTAATTACTACTTATCCATCATTTCTCTTCAATCTTTTTATGTAATAATGGGGTTTTAAAGATTCGTCCTCATCTTCACGGGAGTTTGCAGCGATTCCCTGCTGTCCTTATGTGACAACATTTTAATATGAAAAACGTACTAAACAAATTTATAGAACAAAAATCTAATACAATAATAACACATCATTCACGTATACGTAATAATGAAAATTTTAAAATGTTAAATTCATAACTCGAAATCCTCCATCTTTGTCTACTATAATAAGTAAAAATCACCCGATGATGTAAAAATTTCTTATGTTACCAACATATATACTATTTTAAGTCTAGGTGGGCATGTTTTCCATTTAATACGCTTGATATACTTATGGTCAATCTATAATTAGTTAATTTAGAGTTGGACCATAAGTAGACATTTTCAAGTTTTGTACGATACTTTCTTCGTTTCAAAATAAGCGGTGCTTTTAGCTCATTCACACCTCTTAAGAAAACTATTCATTTCTAAAAATAAAAATGTATTTTTACTCACTTATCCCTAATAAATATTTTGAAAAAGATGTAACTTTTTAATATTTTCTTAATTATGTAAAACTCTCTCTTCTTAGCTAAGGGTAAAATTGAAAGAACATTATTAATGTCTTTTTGATTACGTAAAATATTACTTATTTTAAAATAAAATTAAAAAATTAAAACATCATTTATTTTGAAACGGTGAGAGCAACGAAGAGCCCTCAATTTAGAGAAATAGTAAAAGGTCAGTCTTATAACCACNAGCCTTAATTGCAAAACAGATTTGCACACTAATAATCATCATTTAAATTTTGATTCCGTTAAAGTAAAAGTTTTGTAAGGAAAAGGTTTCAGCCAGGTTTGTGGAGTAAAAATAAAATTGTGATCCATCGCTAATATTTTAAATTAGATAAAATTTATTTTGTTATAATAATTATCAGGATTTCTAGTTAAATCTTGATGAATTATTAAAGTTTTGACAATAAATTTGATGATTTTCAAATTAATGGTAAAATTTGGCCTGTCATCATCAAAATTTATGGTTAAATGCTGACAGGTTGTCAGATTTATGATCATAAATCAGGACAAATCGTCAAAATTAACTTTAAAATTTTAATGGGTCACCGTAACTTATTAAATAAAAAATCTTAATATTTAAATTCAATGTAAATCTTTAAAAAATAATATGCTTATTTTGTCATCATCGTCAAAAGATTTTTCAAGATCAGTAAAATTCAACAATGAAGTTCTTTATTTTTTCAACCAACTAATATTAATCAATAGAAATAGACAATACAAACTCAATGAAATAGTATTCACTCAATTCCAACCACAAATGAGTAATATATTCTCATTTTTAGAGGTGAAGGACAAGAAAGAAATGTGACGGAAGCCTAAAATTACTAAAGATTTATTACAAGGCCAAAAGTTGAATAGGTGTCCTCTGGAAAAGAGGTTCAACTCAGGGCGGAGTGAGAAATTTATCAAAAAATATGTAATTTATTTTTCTATTGTATTAAATATGTAAAATTTAAAT
>JACEIK010000048.1:623079-638095 GCA_018107945.1 Datura stramonium
GTGGGTCCTTAATTTACTAAATTAACTTCCCACTAAACCCATTTTCTTCTTCTTCTCTCTCCAACGTATTCATCCTATTCTCCTTTTTTTCCTCCTTCAACCTTAATCAAAATTCTCCAACCGTAATTAAATCTCTGAAATCCGCTACATTATCTCAGAATCTTCTCTAAATCAAGTAAGTCAATTACTGATTATATTTTATTTTTTTGTAATTTTAAATATATATCTTTTGTATTTGAAAATAAATCGTTCTTTTAATCAGTGCCAATATTATTTTTTTTGAATTCAAATCTGTAAGATTTTTTGGAATATTATGTTGATTTACTTTCACGTGTAATCATGTCCCACATATACAGCAAACAAATAAATGTATTTACTTGTATTTATGGAACAAATCAAATTCATATATTACATCATGATATTGATATTTTGTTATACATACACATATAAGTTTTTTAAATATGTATTTTTTTTGTTGAGATAGGTATGTATTTTTTTTTGTAAAATATTTATTTTAGAAAGGATATACAATCAAATACATAGCACTGTATGCATTTTTTTTTATTGAAACAGGTATGTATTTTTTTTTTGCAAAATATATATTATTAACGGGGATATACATTCAAATACATAGCTCTGTATGTATTTTACATATACATATTATTTTCAAATACATATAACTGTGTTGTTTTTGATGGTTTTGTATTCATTAGTGGAAAATATTAAATTTAAAAGAAATACATCTTNATGTATTTTTTTTTTTAGAGAAATACATATTAGTGGGCACATATTATTCTGAATAGGTATGTACTTAGAATACATGTTCTGGTTTTTTCATATAAATGGATTTTGTTTTGTATTTGTATGGTATAAATTATTCATTTATTTTTTATTTTTTCTTATTTTGCTATTTTGTAATCGGAAGCTTCCTAGATGTGCCCCCCACATGTGTTGTTAAACGAACAAATTCCGTCTGACATAATTTATCATGTATTTAAATCACCAATATATTAGAGAAAATTTATACATAAAAAATTTTTGAATACAAACCCTCAGATCACTGAATGATAAATTTCACGAAATTTTTTATGAAATACAAGTAAATGATTTTTTCTTTCAATTTCACAAGTTGTTATGGTAAATAAGGATTTTGTCCTTTATTAAAATTCTATTATTAATTGAATGTAATAATTATCACTTGACTAATTTATGGTACCGAAATTCTAATTGAAACCTAATCCCTAAAATCACTCAAATTCTCAGATTTTGTATTTGTATTTGGTTAGGTTTACTGATTCTAATACAAAGCATGATACATAAATGATTGTCATTTTATGTAAATAACTAAATTGTGCCACTTAAGCCTAATTTCTTTCAAATTATTGCCATTTCTGAAATTTTCTCTAATTTTTTTTTTCTAAAAATGCACTCAACATCCTTTTGGTCTCAAACATATCTCTAAGATTAAAATAATGGTCAAAAATACATTTGAACTATTTTTTTTTATAAGTTTTACACTTCAACTATCAGTTATTTATTTTATGTATCTATTTGAACTATCACTACCTATATATTTAAAAATATCTCAAAGCTAACTAGACCAAATATTTGAACACAATCGCCAACAAGCGCATGCGAATTTAGTTTGTGCAGAAAAAATCATCTGCGTGACATACAGAAGGTCTAATTAAGCTAACTAGTTAAAAAAAAAAAATTCTTTCTATTTTTTCACTTAATTCTTTTAATTCCCTCTCTGCTCCCTTTCTTCTTCATTTCTTAGCTCTTTTTCTTCATTTTGTCCTTCACAAGAACTATCACGAAAACTGGAATTGAATATTATAAAATAAAGACAACTATTTGTAACTGATTTAAGATAAAAATATATCAGCAAAATAACTCAATTAAGTTTTCTCCTGGTAAACAAGATTTCCGTGACATAATCCACAAAGTATTAATCCTCAATCTTTACATGGTTTTCAAATTGGGTTTCTCTTTTTATGTATAAAATTTATTGTATAAAAACTCTTGTTCGTTTATTTTTCAATTGAGTTTATTTGAAGGTTGTCCTTGATAAACTCTGTGGAGTCTCCGTGAATAGACCTAGTTAGTTGTATAAAGTAGATGTCAAAATTTCAACGAATATTTTCATTGCTCTCGATATATTTAAAAAAAAATAGACATCTAAATGAATATAATTTATATAAAAAAAAATTACTGAAGATTTGCCCACATTGGTTCCTCTTTGCATGCACACTCCATGTACAAGCATTGCACAATTCAAATTATGTATTATTTCTTATTTTTGGGGGGCTAAAAGTCTAAACAGTAGAAACAATGTCTGCAATCAAAGCGCCACAAATTTCCAAGGATTCGAACTTTCCCCATTATTTCAAAGTTGCTGAGACATAATCTCAAAAAGTGAGTGTGTTTTTACTTCATTATATAGATAATTTTTGAAGGAAAAAGTGTTAGAATTTTTTAGAGAGATGCAAACAACAAATTAAAAAATATGAATGAAAAAATTTCTCATATAAATTTTATTAATCATAAGCTTTAATATAGGTACATAAATAAAGTAGTAGACTCTTATTAAAAATAAGAAATTGAATATTCTATTAAATCGATTATTAGACTCCCTCATATAACTAAATAAGTAATTATTCTAGAAAACTGTAGTAGTAACAGATGCAACATCGAACACTCCTCCTTGTTTGTTGCTGCAATCTAGTAAAACTCGCCCTCTTAACTTTCTTCTTCCATTAATAGTGCTTGTGACTTGTTTTGAATTTTTTTGAACTTGCTCATTTTTGTAACATGACTTGTTTCTTTGCATTTTCCACATATCGTGTTAGATCTTCACCTGCAAATTTTTTTTAAGTGCGTTTTCTTTTTTCAGTATTTGCAAGGAGGATAATCAATTTTTTCTTTATCAACTTTATCTTATTTGAAAGCTCTTCTTTGTTCTTGTGCTTGAAGAACACATATTAATTCTACAAGAGAGATGGTAGAGAGATCTTTAGACTCTTCTACGGAAGACATTTTTTACTCAAATCTCTTCGGAATAGTCATAAGAATTTTTTCGACTATTCTGTTATCTTTAAAATCCTCACCAAGCAATCTGATTATATTGACAATCAAAGAGATTCTGTCAGAATACTTAGTGATGGTCTCACCCTCTTTCATTCTAAGATATTCAAAATCTCTTTTCAAATTCAAGATATGATTTTGACTGCCTCGTTCACTTCCTTGATACTCCTTTTTGAATTTCTCCCAAACTTCTTCTGTTGTCTCACATGCAATTATTTTAGAGAAGATAGATTCCGCAACTGAATTTTGGATGACAATTTTGGCTTTACATTTTTTGATTTTCTCTCCTGAATGAGTTTTGATTTAGGCAGCAGTAAGATTTTCAGGGAGTGGTTGTATAGGTGATTCTTCCATTACAACTTCCCACAGATCATAAGTTTCAAGATAAGACTTCATCTTTACTGTCCAAATTTGATAATTTTCACTAGTGAATATTTGTGGAGCAATCAAAGAGAGACCGTTGTTTGCTATGGTTAAAAAATAGATTAAAATAGTATGGATTAAAAATGGTTAAAATTGATATTGGTTGAAAATAGCTGTGAGCATTAAAAATAAGCATAGGTTAAAATATGTTGAGAATATGTATGAATTTAAAGTGATAGAACTTCTGCCTTTTCAATGAATGCACAGACCCATGAAGATCATGATGACTCTGATACTACTGTTAGGATTATTGAAGAGATGCAAATAAGAAACTTTCTCATATTAATTTTATTGATCATAAGACATTATATAGGCACATGAATAAAGTAGTAGACTCTCCTACAACTAAAATAGTAGATTCTTATTAAAATTAAGAAACAAAATATTCTACTAAATTATCTATTAGACTGTTCATATTAACTAAACATCGAATTATTCTAGAAAAATATAGCAGTAACAGATGCAACATCCAACAAAAAAAAAATGAAAGAATGAAAGGAGGGGGAGGGGGGAGATTTTATTTTACGTTGAAAAATGGTATGAATCAATTTTTCAAATTAGAAAAATTCAATTCCAAGTTGGAGCATAAAAATGACTATAATGTAGAATCAATTATGTTGATTACAATGAGCCAAGACATAGAATCCTAATTCCATCAAATAGATGCATGTTAAAGTTGAAGTTTTAATTTCGAGGTAAAAACAAGGGATACCCACTAATTTGTCTAGTTCTTTTTCTTTTATCTTTTTTTTTAATGGATTTTTCATTTGAATGTACAGTGTATTTTCAGAGTGAGTTTACTATAGCACCCTGTAAATAGCAATGTCTATAATCTCTTAAAGTTGGTCATTGGTCTTCTCTTTTAGCCCATTGAACAGTATCCCATTCTATTTGAATGATACTTTGAATCTATTTTTATACAGAAATGGACCTAATTCCCTAACGCAATGAAAATGATGTAGTAATATTTTAAAGTTTCTATTGGGACACTTGGCTAGAAAAATCAAATGTCATGTAATAGCTTTGCATGAATTTTGACCGCCAAATGTATAACACTTGTCAAGAATATTTTTCTTCTTTTTAGCCTATAAATAAGCATCATTCTTTTAACAAAAAAGAACAAGTTAAATATTTCATACTCACTCTCTCGCATACAAAATATAGTTTT
The DNA here is from genome assembly GCA_018107945.1 of Datura stramonium. Classification (NCBI taxonomy): domain Eukaryota; kingdom Viridiplantae; phylum Streptophyta; class Magnoliopsida; order Solanales; family Solanaceae; genus Datura; species Datura stramonium. Next base: position 627,758 of record JACEIK010000048.1, read on the forward strand.
TTCCATTTTCCATTCTATCTTCTCACGTTCTCTCCTCTAATTTGCCATGCTTAATTAGTTATTTAATTATCTTTTCTTGGCTTTTATTTTAAATTTTACTGATATTAATTAATTTTACTGATTCTTATATTTTTTAATTAAATTAGGGAAGGTTTATTTAATTTTGGAAAAATATTTCACAAAGGCCGAAATAGACTCTTAGGATAGTGCGCAAGACGACTCAAGTATAATTATCTATGATACATATGTATATATATATATATATAATATATATATTACTCATAATAACTGTCATATTAATGTTTTATTTAATTTTCAGAACTATTATTTTGTTAATAAATTTTGTATATCAGTTTATGTATTTTGCATTATTCTGGGCCAATTTAAGAAACTATGGTAAGAAATGTTTCGAGTGCAGGGAGATGGTAATGGAGTTGGTGTGGTGCGGTTAAGGGCAAACACGATAAATTCACAAATACTTTAACCCATCCCGCCTGCACCGAATAGCATAATTTGATATTTTCAACCCACTCCACCCCATCCCACCCCATGTAGACCCGCACCACATAATTTGCTTATTTTTATTTTTATTCCATAGGATACTTTCTTATTCTTCATTACAAAATATTTCTTGATTATATATTTCAGTTCTTCACAAGATTTTCAATTTATGTATATTAATTCATGAGTCAATTTGAATTTTTTTAATTTTTTTAATTTTTTTAATTTTTTTAATTTTTTTAATTTTTTTAATTTTTTTATTTTTTCTCCTTTTTATTTCAATTCAGTTTTCAAATTAACATCTTTTCTTTATTGACAACTTTAAATCATATTACATTGCATAAACGTTGGTGAGGACAAGAAGATGAAAATCCAATTTTGTTAGTATTTAATAAGTAAAATATTAAAATATACATTTTTTATTTGAAAAATCCAAGAACTTGCCTTGCTCCGCATCAATTTTTTTAAAATATTTTAATTCGCCCCTATATCCGTCAATTAAAACCGGTCCCGCCTCGCATAGCATAAAACTCCGTCCTACTTCGCACTCGCCCCACCTCTTTGCCATTTCTATTCGTGAAATCCATTGATAATCCGATATTGATATTGCCATGATCGCTATGTTTTGCACTTTTGTCTTACTGTATGGTTATGGTATTGCAAACTATAGGTACGTAGATAAATATGGTTACAAGCTTAAGCAATAATAAAACTTCATAAAAAATGCATTCCAATGCAAGAGTATATTCAGAAGAAATAACAATCCCGCTAAATCAAAATTAAATTTGACTGAAGTGGATGATATAATTATTGGGTGGGCCATTTCAAATAAATATTGGAGGCCAACATGAGAAATTAGTTGATAGACTTTAGTGCCGCTAGACACATATATGTAAACAAAAAATAATTTTTCATAATACCTTATAAAGAAAGGAGAAGAAATTTTTTATCTTAGTGATCAAGAACAAATCAAGTTCTTGAAAAGGAAAAGTTCTTCTCAATCTCACATAAGGTAAAGCTCTACATTGAGTGATATATTAGATGTTCCTTTAATATCCGAACCAATTTGGTTTCTGTGGAGATTATATGGAAAAGTTGGGGTGAAGATATCTTTGAAAATGGTGAGTTCATATCGACTAAATATATATGTCAGGGCAAGGGATCTTGTAGCCATGACTTCTTTGTGCTTAATATTTCGATAAAAATGTGTTTACTGCTTATATGATTGAGTCTACTTCTTTATGGCATGTTAGATTAGGACATGTGTTAATATTTTTATATAAAGAACATGCAGTCATTTGATTTGATATCGATATGATTTAGACTCAACTAATTTTGGTAAATGTGAAATATATGTCAAACTAAAATTACCAAAAGGTCATACTTTTAAGCACAGAGAAATTGAATTATTATTCTTAATTCAAACCGATTTAGGTGATTTAAAATAAAAACCATGACTAGAAGTGGTAAAATTATTATGTGACTTTATTGATGATGTTTCTAGATTTTACTATGTTGTATTTACTTCTTAGAAATAAAGATGATGTCGGCGATGCTTTTATTTTATAAAAACTAAAGTTGAGAATCAACTAAGTAGAAAAACGCAGAATTAGATCTGATAGAGGTGTACGAATATCTTTAAATACTTTTGTGAAAAAGAAGGAATTATTCATGACGTAACTCCGTGTTATTCACTTGAGTTTAATGGTGTAGCTGAAAGAAAAATAGAACATTGAAGGAGATGATGAACTCCATGTTAATTAGCCTTAATGCACCCGAGCATCAGGTGAAGCAAACTTATCTGCATGTCACTTGCAAAATAGAATCCTCATAAAAGAAATTGGAAAAATTCCTATGAATTATGAAAATGTTATAAACCTAATTTGAAATATTTAAATGTGTGGGGAGTGCTTTTATTGTCTGAGCCTAAAAAGAAGTAGATCCCAAAACAGCTTGATTGCACGCTTATTGATATGCTTAATATAGTGCTATATATAGATTTCTTGTTTTAAAGGGTGATGTACTATTATTGAGACAAAACGTAGAATTCTCTTTGAACATATTTTTTCACTATGTGATAAAAATATGTCACCGACTTATTGAAAGAAATAATAAAATTACCTTTTAATATTGAGGAACTGAGAAGAAAGAAAAAGTCAGAAAGAATATTTTTCTTATGGAAATAATTTTCAAATTTTTATTGCCGGCAATGAACCATTAACTTATTTTGAAGCTATATCTTCTTTTAATGCTAAATTTTGGAAAGAGGCAATAAAAACTGAAATTGATTTTATCACAAAAAATAATACATGCGTTTTAACTTATTTACCTCCTGGTGCAAAATCTATTGGTTGTAAATGAATTTTCAAAAGAAAACTTAATCCTGATGGCTCGATAAATAAATATACAAATTTCAAGTAGTAGCAAAAGATTTTCTCTTAAAATAAAATATTGATTATTTTCATACATTTGCACCAAGAACTAGAATTTCTTCTATTTGAATTTTAGTTGTCTTAGCATCAATTCATAAGCTTTTTATCCATCAAATGGATGTAAAAATAGCTTTCTAAAGCTGGTGATTTAGAAGAAGAGATTTATATGGTTCAACAGAAGGGATGTATTATTCCTGGATAAGAAAATAAAGTTTGTTAATTAATAAACTTTATGGCCTTAAACAAGCTCCTGAACAGTGTCATGAGAAATTTGATCAAGTCTTATTCTTCTATTGAAGTGGATAAATGTGTTTATACTAAAGTGGTACACAATGATTATGTGATAAATATGCTTATATGTTGATGACATGCTGCATTTGGTAGAAGTTAAAATATTGTGCAAAGTACCAAATTATTTTTATCTACTAATTTTCATATGAAAGATATGGGTGAAGTAAATATGATATTGGGAGTTAAAGTTATAAGGAGTGAAGATATACGTTGTTACAAAACATTATGCTAAGAGACTTCTTAAGAAGTTTAAATGTTTCGGGAGGGTGATACCCCTGTAGCCACTCCTTATAATGCTAATTCACAATTAAAAAAGAATAATAGTGGCCTAATTACTCAATCTAAATATGCACATTTATTGAGAGTACGACGCATTTAATGAATTTTAGACTTAGTATAGACTGAGTTTATGCTATTCGCATTTAATAAACAAACAGTACTGATAATTTCAAATTCAAAACATAAAATTGAGCTTCAGATACTATGGTCTAAGGCCTACTAATCAAGCCAAAACAGTTACTATTACATCACAAGGGAACAATTGCAGTATCACAAAATGAGGTTTGGGGTTCCAAGCCAAGCAATCTTCAACTCCATATAGTTTCCTGTATGTATGTGTACTTGATGATTACTCAGCTGGTGGATTAACGACCTGGGCTTATAATCAGATAATTAGATGTTGCATAATTGGTTAATTTAGTGATATCTGATAGAAATTTGGGAGAGTAAGTGAAACATTACATTCCTCCATCCTATCCATATATTCGTAGCCAGTAGGTATACAAATAAGCTCACAAAAATATAAGATGGTGATAGTTAACATATACAAAGTACTCTCCTGTTATATCTACACAAACATTATTAGGGGACCCCAAGATGATATAGAAGTTCTACACTGTTACAGAGAAATCAATAGATCAGTTGGATAAATTGGCTGGGGCTTGAGTCACAACATAAATTCAACTCAAGACTTCAACACTTTTTGTTGAGTCCCAAAGCGAGTCAAGGGACTCATAAATATTGATAGATAAAATATAAGCCATCCTTTCTGGATTAAAAGAGCTAAACCAACTCAAATCATTTATGATCCATCATAATTTTATATATGAAGCTTTTGATTAGGAATAATTTCAGTAATATCCCATCAATGATTTATTTATAAAGTTTGGTATCCCAAACTCTATTTGTGTTGTAATTCCTTGTATATCAATATTCAATGTAGACAAAGTCGTGTTTAATGCATATCTAGCGGAAAAATCTTTAGCTAATCATAATTAGCAAAAATTTCATCTAAACATTATAAACCTTGATTACTTTTTTTAGTCTAGGTATATATATCAGGACTTTAACCTGTTGACTAGTTGGAAATGATAAAATGCAATGACCAAAACGTATTAGCCCTAGTATTACAAGTATCAACAATATTCGTCGTACTTATCCCAAAATTGATATCTAATATTATAATTGTACTAGCATAAATAGCGAAGAAAATAACCATTGACAAGAAGAGGGACGTACCTTAATAGTGCAGTGTACTTTCTCATTATTGATCATAACTCCATCCACGGTAACAAGATCATTTTTCCAAACCAAAGCCATTCCTCCAGAATTTCCTCCTGTCGCCGGCACATTTGCTATATCAGTGAACTCAAAATCATCGGCGAGGTATTGGTGATTGGTCATGTGTGTCTCAAGGAGTAAGACCAAGGCTGGACGATGGTAGTCAAGCATAGAGCGATAACTTGTGCGAAAGTCATCTTGCTCGGAGCCACGACAATTCCAAATCATTAGGGTCATTTTTGGAGGTTCTTCATCACCGTCATCATCCGCAGCAGCACATGAGGAGCTGGCTGAATCTGTCTGAACTGATGTCTACTGGCACAAGTGTGGGGGATTAAAGATACAGCAAAACTTTTGGAATTAGGGTTTGTGACGAGTCTGATATCCATGATGCACTTGTTGAGTCGTACCGGACATTTGAGTATGTGTTTTTTATTATATTCCTCCTGTATCATGAAATTTTTTATGGAGTTGAGAACATAAACCTTTGGGCGAATTCCATTCTGGACTGCCATCGATGGAAGAGGTATGTCCTCTTCGTCGATCTGTTCTGCCTGATCAGCGGGAGGTGCTGGTTGCTGTAGAGGTGGAGGAGCATAAGTTGGGGGCTGGATCACTGGGACTGTGTGGTTTACTTCCGGATTCTGAGATTGAATCCAAGGAAAAATCAACTCTGCCCCTGGTGTTTGGGGGTGATACACTGCGGCATCGGTGGTACACCGCATTGGCAGTTGTTCCAATTGTACTAAATGAAGCTGCTCCATCATCGTGCAATCTGGATTCGGGCATACAGATTGTGGTTGTCGAAGGAATCCACACCCAATCTCATTCCTTCCGATACGATTTGAGCCAGTTGAGATGAGTTTTGATTGTTGAAGACCATCTCCTGGTTGTTTAACTTGAAGGTAAGGGTAGTGTATGGCCGACGAGCCCCATCTCCACCCATGATTGGGGTCTATGATTTGGGAAAAGGAGAACAGTGTTGAAAATTTGAAGAATGATTGGTGGTGGCGGTGGTGGTGTCCGGCTGAGACGCCGGGGGACATGACGTGAATGGCGGCGTGGTGAGCGGTTTAGATGGGAGCTTAATGGTAGACGGGTCATGGCTGATATTATGATGAAAGTACAAAGAAAGATGCTTGTATGTGTGTGATATGCTTGTCTTCCTCCTTATAGTTCACACCTTCATTGGAGAGACATATATAGTTCCTCGTACTGGATTACATTATCTAATTCTTCAAATTATATTAGTAGGACTGATATGAAGAATCATATATGCCTTATTATTAGTCAACTTTACAATAATAACATGATTAACTTATAAACGATGTCTTAAACCTGTCAGAATATATCATATAGATACATGAATAACTGTAATAAGTCATGTTTCATTTAAAACCACAACTTCTAATAAATGCTCTACTAAAACACTTTCGATTTAAATTTTGAATATCTTTTATGCATGCCTTCTCTCATTATTTCGTTTATTGGCAGTTAGATTAACAACATAAAATATGTTATTTTTCTTCAATTATATGTATTTGTCTCAATAAGCCATAAAACCCAGATATTTTCTACTTAAGATTGATGTACATAATTAAAAGCATAATATATTTTATGCTATTAACTTAATACTTAATAGTTAAAATTTAGAAAACATGTGAAATCTTTTTAAAAAATTCTTGAATAACAAAGTGTTTGAAATATTTTAATAGAGTTGAGGTGTTTAATTGAAACATGACTTAAATATGAGTGTTTAAATGAAATATTATAATAAATTTAAAGGGATAACTATGTATAAAACCTAGAGAATTTTTACATTTTGAATTTCATTTGATGCTGCATATTCCCGCCTTTTTTCCAAATAATTTAAAAGCAAAATTTAATTTGTCGAAAGGCGCAATTTTGCCTTTAGCTCTGACTAATCAGTGTAATTTGTTTCTTAATGAGAAAGTTAACTAACAGCAACAGATCAGACAAGGATTATAGTGATCTTGTATCAGAAAAAAGGATAAGTACAATGAGCCAGCAATGACTCCTTTGGTTTTTTATTTACAAACATTCCTTGTAACTACTTTTATTATATAAAATGTAATTTCCTCAAGTTTTCAAAAAATGCAAAACACCTCTAAACTCTGTTTTCACTCTTTCTTCAATTAAAAATAGAATTTTGGAATTTGTGTGGTTGCACAGTGAAATCAGGAGTTTGCTTCAATGAGTTATTATCTATTAATGACTGATATGATCTTAAATACATTTTAGCTTTATTTTTAAATTGAAAGAATTAAAATATGTGGTGTTTTAGTTTTTTAATTTTTTATTTTAATTTCAAAATAAATGATAATTTACAATATTTTAATTATAAAAACATAAATATTAATAATATTTTTTAATTTCTTTTTTTATATAAAAATACAATAATAATACATATATATTTAATATAATTTACAAAGTGAATTTATTTTTAAAAATATTTTTAATTTTTTTAATTTTTTTAATTTTTTTAATTTTTTTAGAAAAAAAAAAGGAAACCTTAAAATTTAATTTTTAAAAAACAAAAAAAACCAAAATAAATAAAAAATTTAAATAGTCAACCAACTTAGTAAGAATCCTCACTCTATGGTATGTGTCCTTTAACTATCATGACTTTTTATTTTGAATATTTTTGAGGGTGTTTGTTTGTTTATAAATAGAGAAAAGAGTTATCTAATATCCGGGAGACATGTGATATGAGCGAATCTACAATTGAAAATATAAGGCAAAGTGAAGTTGTAGTCTATATATAATACATATATATATATTTTAATTGGTACAATATTATTTGTTGATACTAAGACTATGAGAAAGCTAATTGGGGGTGCACTTAATTGAATGTGCTATTATTTATACAGAGAACTGAGATCGATTTTCACTTAATATATCTTTTCTTTCTTTTTAAAAAGGTGCACTTATATTTTAGAAATTTTAAATTTGCCTCTAATAGCAGATATCTTGTGGAATTAATCGTTACTGAAGCACTCATATCCTAAAAATTCTAAATTCTCTTATAATAACAAATATCTCATAAAATTAATTAAGTTACCGTCAAACTAAATTAAACACTATCGATATAATAAAATAAATGAAATAAAGAGAATCCATGGATGCAAAATTTAAAAATCATAAAATATTTAAAATAACACAATTCTTAGCCAATGGCCACCCTATACTTACTCATGTTCCTGCCAACATCATTGCCACTCCATCACCTTAATAGTAAAACTATATTAGGAATATTAAAATTATACTTCACTTAATACCGAAAACTTTTGTCTGATATTCGATAGTATGGAGATATCCAATAATTTACTATGAAGATATGGTTTAAGCTATTTGGGCAAACCAATTTTTATTTTTTTACATTGTCCAGGCTCAACTTCAGATATACTCCTACTCAAAATGCTCGAGCCACAACTCCAAACTCCATAAGCATCAGTATTTGTTGTTTAAATTGGCATGTATATGCACATTTAGAAGGTGGAAATGACATCTAATAGCTTCGAAATCGATGATCTTGAACTTTTGATTTTTTTTTTTTTTTTGTCTCATAAAATTTGTTAAATTTAAAGTTTTGTCTGTACGATAATCAGAGTTAAAAATTCAAAATAAACCCACCTCTAAGACAATTCTTATAAGGAAATATTATATGACACTGCAAACCAAGATTCTATATTTTTACCTAAAATAACTGTAGTTTAAAAAAGTACATAGCATACCAATAGGTTTAGGGGTTTTATGGCAGATACGCGCGGATATATTTATTTTTCTGCATGGATAAAGTTACGCGGAGATATTATATAAGCACAAGATACAGTGTATTCGCTAAGAGATTTTGTATACGTGTGGATACAGTCATGTATTTTACGCGCGAATATAATTATGTATTTTACTTTATTATGCACGTGAATACATATATTCTGCTACATTTTAAAACTAAAATATTACTACATTTCATAATTAAGCAAAATTTTGCTAATTTACGAAATTTTCTCTTCTTGTGAATCACCCACTTGGAAGTGAGCGCGAAAGCCTCTCTGTGACAAGTCCATCAACTTCTATAGAAACGGTCTCTTTTGTTCAAGTTTATTGGGTAACAAATAGCTCATTGGACAGTGAGAGTGGAAGTTATTCTAACAAAGCCCATAAAGTCTATAAAACAGCCCAAGCTGATTTGCATGGACGAAATGGACAAGTTTCAGCATTAACCCCTATTACACTGTGTCTATCACTTTGGGTTACAATATGAGTTGGATAGCAAAAACATAAACCTTGTAAAAAGAAAGAAAAAAAGTTGAGTCTCAAGTCTCTTTTTAGTGGCAAAGCAGCATTGAGTTTGCCTCTTTTTCTCTATGTTTTAAAATGCATTTCAATAAAAAGTGTCAAACTTAAAAAATTTGAGTTAGAGTTTAAAATATTAATTACTTAAAGATAAATGATGTGTCAATATCAACGCAACAAAATGCGATCATGCACCAAAGAATCTAGTAGTTTGAGGGCTTGTTTGGACGGGTTGATAATAATTTTTTAATTTATTTATGTTATTTTAACTTAAAAATAAGTGCTTAAAATATTTTTTTTTAATTTACTCAAACGCTATAAATATGCTCAAAAGTTATTTTGATTTAAAAATACCTAAATTAAGCCAATTCAAACCGACTCTAAAAGATATTTGATCATAATATGAGATTCATATAACTTGACTTTAATGAATTTTTGACTTAGAATAAAGTTTCTTACTTGATCGACAATAATAGAGGGCTATGCATAATGTAATATTCTATAGGAATCTCAACATATATTCTACATCCTTCCCAGAAAACAAATAAATAAATGGAAAACATATATACTTTTTGGTTCATAGTGGCAGCCCCTTTATTCACCATCAACAAATAGAGGTGTTTATAATGGCAGCTTTCCTTCTCCACTATTGCTTTATAACTCTTTAAAAAGGCAACACCTTTTGGTGAGCTATAAATGCATTTGCCTTTGCAAATGGGGCAAGAAGAAGAAAGTAGAGATCTATGAAAGTTTTAAGTAATATTCTTCTTGATGTTCAAACAATAAAAAAAATATGATCATTGATAAGCAAATTAAATAAGTACTGCATCCATTTAAGTACTACTTATCCATCATGATAATATCACGCACCATTCACGTATACTACATATTAAAGAAAGTTATAGCAACTTGAAAAAAAAAAATAGGAAGTAAATTAGTATTATATTAGTATATTATAACGTCACGAAGTCTTACAAATATGTAGATCAATTTTAATAAAAAAGAGGTTATATGAATAAGATGAGCTAAAGTTATACAACTTGATAGTATAATTTGTTTACACTATCAAATTTTTTAAAAGATATTTATTTACATATAAGTCTCTTTAACGAATGATTTATAATCTTGAAAATAAGACAAATTATCAACTATAAAGTAGAGCTACATTTACAGGTTTGACAGAATGTAATAATTTTGATTCAGACCTTGTATTTGTCTTAAAAAAAATAATATATAT
>JACEIK010000048.1:652440-663126 GCA_018107945.1 Datura stramonium
TTGCCTGCAGGTACTCATAGATGAGGAGGCGATCCCTCGTGATTCCAACCAGCTTATAGAGTCATCAGCTCCTGTCATCCGGAGCTTGATATTCAGAGGTGTAGTTCATTTTCTTTTGTTGCACAGTATGGGTAGGTCGGGGTCCTGTCCCGACCATTTTATCAGTACTCATAGAGGCTTGCAGATTGTACATATACATCTCCCTGTGGTTAGTTGTGCCGGTCGTGTGAGGTTGTGCGTTTTGTTAAGTAGTTTAGCATTTCTGATTGTGTTGGCCGTGTGGGGCCATAATATGATAATAGTAGTGACTTTGCCGCTCACATAGTTATACAATATTTTTTTGTTGAGTCACAGATGACTAGACATCATGGTGGCCTTGTCGGCCCGCATAGGTTCCCCTTTATAAGTATGTCTCTGGTTAGCTGAAATTATGTACAAGTGGCTATAGGCCCAGTCGGTCGGAGGCTGTATTTACAGCCGTCATATAGCCCGTTGTTTCCAGAAATCTGAGATAGAGCTAGCCGGGCACCAGATGTGCTGAGGCTCACCAGTTAGCAGTCCAGGTCCTTCTAGGGCACCAGGNCCCCCCCCCCCCAAGGCGGGGCGTGACAGAATCAGTGGATTTATTTTGTTTCAATTTTGTTTTCATTCTCTTGTAATTGTGTTAAAGTTCTTCTTGTTAAACTAATGGTAGTTTATACATTCTAGGAACTTTGTAATGGATTAGGGTTAGGTCCTTGGATTGCGGGGGTTACAATCCGAATTTGTCTCGGTGTCTAGTGGAGTTAAGTTGAAATCCTACTAGGGAGTAGATTGTGGTTTTTACACCCATTCGAGCCTGGGTGGTTTTCCACATAAAAATTATTGCCTCTTGCTTTACTTACTGCACTTTATTATTTTCTACGTTTTGATTAAAGGAACAGAGTTCAAGTCTGTTCCCGTCACAAAAGATAATTTAAGAAAAGTTTTAATTTGTGAAAGTAAGTGTTAGACCCAATTCACCCCTTCCCCCCTCTTAGGTCTAATTCTGAAGTCATTGCAATAACAATTGGTATCAGAGAAGGTTGCTCATTTATATATTAACCCCTTAGAGAAAGATCCATCAATATGACTTCTGAAATAACTCTGCCTGAGGAACAATCTAGCACTCGACCTCCTCTCTTTAATGGACAACATTACAGTCTTTGGAAAAATCAAATGAAAATTTATATGAAAGCTGAAGACTATCAGCTCTGGCTAATCACCTTGAAGGGACCTCTTGTTCCTACCAAAGTAAAATCTGACGGAACAAAGGTGCCAAAGACTGAAGATGAATTTGATGTTGATGATTTCATAATGATGGAGAAGAATGCTAAGGCTATAAAAATACTCTACTCCAGGCTGGGCATTGATGAATACAACCGTATCTTTGGATGCTCCAGTGCAAAGGAGATTTGTGACTCTCTCGCTCTGGCTCATGAAGGTATGAATCGAGTAAAACAATCCAGAATTGACATACTTATAAGGAAGTATGAACTCTTTTCCATGGCCAAAAAGGAGTCAGTCAAGGATATGTTTACCCAATTCACACACATCACAAATGAGCTCATGTCTCTTGGGAAGGAATTTACAACTAAAGAAATGTCAGAAAATTCTAAGAATTATGCCTGCTTCTTGGGAACCTAAATTTACTGCCATCAAAGAAGCAAAACAAATGAGCATAATGCAAATGGATGAGCTCATTGGAAATTTGCAAACTTATGAACTTAAAAAGAGTGACAAAGTGGCAAAGGAACCCAAGAAGGAACGTAGTCTCAGCCTAAAAGCTGAATCAGAATTGGATGATGAAGAGATGACAATGTTTGTTCGAAGGTTCAAAAAGTTCTTCAGAAAGGAAAACTTAGAGAAGAAGGAGTCTTGCAATAAAAGCAAGTCATCTGAGAAGGGACAGTTTCAAGGATGTTTCAAGTGTGGCAAGATGGATCACCTGATAAAATAGTGTCCCCTCTTGAAGAAGAACAAAGGAAAAAACTCGAACAAACAACAACAATTGGCATCAAAGTCTTTCAAAAAGGTCATGAAAGCTACTTGGGGAGGAACTTCTGATAAGGAATCAAAAGGAGAAGATGGTGAAAGTAATCTAGCCCTCATGGATAAAAGTGACATAGACTCAGACAGCGATTCCTCCGAGGTAAGTTTCTCTAATCTAAAAACTCAAGTTCACAATTTATTCAAAAGAAAATTGGTTAAATTGTTACTTTCCTCGATGGTTAAATGTCAGCAAATGAGTGTTGAAAAGGTTGAAATATCAAAAAAAAAATCTAATTTGAAATATGATTAAAAAGTCTTAAAGAGGGAGAGAATTGAATAAAATAATGTTATCAAAACACTCAATGCTGAAATCAGCAATTTAGAGGAGTCTGTCTTTGTTTAGAAAACTGAAAACAGGAAACTGATGGAAACAGTCTCGTCTCTAAAAGCTGAAATAAATACCATTGAGGAAGGGAAAACATCAAGCAATGAAATAATTATCAATGATCAAGGTTTTTATGAAGCTAAAATTACCTCCTTGAAAAAGGAACTGTGCAAAGAAAAGAAGAAAATTTCTGAGCTCCAAGTAACCTTGAATCAAGCAAATTATGATATTGCTTTGATGAAAAAATTGAATAAATCATCTGAAGTGTTAACCTAGCTAAATGAACATCACAACAGAGCTAGAACCGGTCTTGGTTACAAAAAGAACCTGTCAAATGGGATCGTAAAAGAAAATATATTGGTCTTGTGGAATATAAACTTTGTAGCCATTGTGGTCACATCGGTCATAATAGATATGAATGTTTAGCCAGGATAAAATCTCTTGAGAAAAATAGAAATACTGTTAGATGGATTAGAAAAGATTTGATTTCACATGTTTTCAAAAGAAAGGGAACCAAACTGGTGTGAATTCCCAAATCTAACCCTTGATAGTGTGTGCAGGCTGAAGTGAGAGGGAACAACAAAAAATGGTATCTTGACAGTGGTTGTACCAGGCACATGACAGGTAATAAAAAACTTTTTCTCTCACTAACAGCCTTCAATGGAGGAACTGTGTCCTTTGGCGGAGGAAAGAAAGGCACAGTTGTGGGAATAGGTAAGATCGGTAAGCCACTCTGTCACTCTATTGATAATGTATATTTGGTTGATTGTCTGTAATCCAACTTGTTGAGCATCTCTCAACTTTGTGATCAAGGGAACACAATGTTCTTTTCCTCCCTTGATTGCAAAGTTGTTAACAACAAGTCTGGAGAAATTGTCTTGACTGGAAAACGACATAATAATGTTTATAAAGCATGTACCATATTGCTTTCTGAAAATGAATTAACTTGTTTGAGTGTTCTAGATGATGATGTTCTCCTATGGCACAATCGATTGGGTCATGTTAGCCTTTCGTTACTCAATAAACTTGTTTTAGAAAACCTTGTCCTTGGTCTCCTTGAAATAAAATTTAAAGATGACAAAGTGTGTGATGCTTGTGCTAAAGGAAAACAAATCAGATCATCTTTCAAGTCCAGAAAGGTAATAAGCACCTCTAAGCCACTTGAATTACTTCACATGGATCTCTATGGGCCCATGCGAGTAGTTAGCCGTGGAGATAAGAAATTTGTTCTTGTAATTATTGATGATTTCACTCGCTTTACATGGACATTGCTTTTATCTTCTAAGGATGAAGCATTCAACATGTTTAAAGTGTTTGCAGAAAAGATTCAACGAACTCTTGGTCTGGACGTAATAAGTATTCGATCTGATCATGGCACGGAGTTTAAAAATGCTAAATTCACTGCCTTTTGTTTCAAATATGGAATTGATCATAACTTCTCATCCCCAAGAACTCCCCAACAAAATGGGGTTGTTGAAAGGAAAAATAGAATACTAGAAGTTATGGCACGAACTATGCTTATCGCTAGTGGTCTTCCAAGAGTTTTTGGGCTGAAGCTGTAAATATGATGTGTTATATATTTAATTGATGCATGATCAGGTCACTTCTTGATAAAATTTCTTACGAACTTCTTAAAGGCAGGAAACCAAGTATCAAACACTTGTGAACCTTTGATAGCAAATATTTTGTACACAATAATGGAAAAACTGCCTTAGGTAAGTTAGATGCAAGGAGTGATAAAGGAGTGTTCCTTGGATATTCTTCAAACAGTAAGGCTTATAAAGTGTTCAATAAAAGAACAAAGTGTATATAAGAAAACATCCATGTGATTTTTGATGAGTCTTAACATTTTTGTTGAGACAGACTTGCAGGAAAACGAGGAGGAACTTGAAATCAGATTAGTTCCATCTTCAACCAACCAAGTAAGCACTACAACTCAAAATAAAGGAACACTCTTGAAAACAGTCTCCTTGAATGTTCCCTCAAAACCAAGGCAGGAACTTGAAAATTCAGGGGGAACAATCCCCGAGACAGTGGTAAGTCCAGAAGAAGGAACAGGGGAAGGAACATCATCTGATCCTATTCTTGAAACACAAAATGAAAATCCATAAGAATTGATTTTGAGGCCCTGAAAGCACTAAAGTTCTCATCCCTTTGATCAAATACTAATTGATCTTAATAAGGGAATTCAAACTCGGGCCTCCATGAGAAACTTTTGTTCTTATTTAGTTTTTTTATCTTATATTGAGCCTAAAAATTATCGTGAAGCCTTGCAGGATCCAGATTGGGTAATGACTATGCAAGAGGAGCTCAACAGTTCGAAAGGAGCAAGGTATGACACCTGGAACCACCACCAATGGGACGTACTGTAATTGGAACAAAGTGGGTGTTCCAAAATAAACTTGATGAACAGGGAACAGTCATCAGGAACAAAGCTCGTTTGGTGGTCCAGGGCTATAACCAAGAAGAAGACATCGATTATGAAGAAACCTTTGCACCAGTTGCAAGGATGGATGCAATAATAATGTTGATTGCCTTTGCTGCTCACATGGAATTCACTCTCTACCAAATGGATTTCAAAAGTGTGTTCCTAAATGGGGAACTGAAGGAAGAGGTATATGCCCGTCATCCTCTTGGCTTTGAAAATCCTGATTTTTCTGATTATGTTTTTAAATTGGATAAGGCCTTATACGGATTGAAACAAGCTCCTAGAGCTTGGTATGAATGCCTTTCAAATTTTTTTATGGAAAATGATTTTTCTAGGGGGAAAATTGACAACACTTTATTTCTAAAAAGCAAAGAAAAGAATTCATTGTTGGTTGTACAAGTGTATGTATATGATATTATCTTTGGTGCAACAAATGAATCCTTGTGTAATGAATTTGCTTGTTGATGAGTAGTGAATTCGAAATGAGTATGATGGGTGAACTTAACTTCTTCTTAGGCTTACAAATCAAACGATTTTCTAATGAAACAATGTTCCATCAACAAAAATACATTTAGGAATTGCTTAAAAAATATGACATGGATTCTGCTAAACCAATTGATACACCTATTATTACTGCCACTAAGCTAGATAAAGATGAACATGAAAATCTAGTATGTGACAAAAGTTATAGGGATATGATTGGATCTCTTCTGTATCTAACTGCCAGCAGACTAGATATTGTGTTTAGTATTGGGTTATGTGCAAGGTTTCAATCTTCTCCTATAGAATTGCACCTAACTATAGTTAAGTGTATCCTAAGATACTTGAAGGGAACATATAATCTATGTCTGTGATATTCCAAGAGAGGTAATCTTGATTTAGTATGTTATGTAGATGCTGATTATGCAGGTTTCCTTACAGACAGGAAAAACACATCAGGTATGGCTCACTTCCTTGGTTCATGTTTAATTTCTTGGTCTATAAAGAAACAAAATTCCATATCCCTATCCACAGTTGAAGCTGAATATGTTGTTGTTGCATCTTGTTGTGCTAAGCTTTTGTGGATAAAACAATAATTGAGGGATTATGGGTTAGACATGGGCACCGTGCCTATCTTCTGTGATAACACAAGTGCCATAAATATTGCAAAAAATCCTTGTTAGCATAAGAGGACAAAACACATAGATATTATACATCACTTCCTAAGGGACAATGTTGAAAAAAGTCTTATATCTATGCAGTTTTGTAAAACTGAGAATCAAATTGCTGATATTTTCACTAAAGCTTGTCGTGCCCAATTTTTCTCGTGAAAAGCGGAACTCGACATGTGACAACTCTTAAGGGACAAAAGAAAGGAAGAGTCACTACCTAAGGAATTGAGGTGAGTTAGGTCACCATTCTAAACTAATTAAACAGATAACTTTGTTCAATTAGTCTACGTCACCAGAAATTGGTTAAGGGCTCAAGTTACCTCAAAAGGAAGGTGTTAAACACCTTTCAAGGTCTACAACTGTGGGTTCCAGTCGAATTTATTATTATGTGGGAAAAATAAGTTATCAAGTAAGGTCAATCATTATTATGCCTCAAATATATCTAAATTATTTATAAAAGCAAACTCTATTATGAAAATAAATTAATCATCTTATCATTAAAATTAGAAGTCTACGAAATCATTACAAAGAAGAAGAGGAATCAAATAAGCAAGAAGAAAGAAACTTAGGACAATATAGATATTAAAAGGGATCGTCATTATCTTGATAATTCATTCCACAATCAAATAATAAAAACACAAAAGAATACAAACAAACAAATAATTTATTAAGAATCGGACCGAGCCTCTAAGAGATGCCTACGTATCCCTGAAGAGAATCAGGTCAGACATAGTTCTGCTTTTAAAAGGGGAGGGTTATTTTAACCTAAAGGAATCACCTCATGCAACTAAAATAATATTTCACAATCCGTTTAGATTGCTCATATTATTCAGTGGGCACAGACTATCATTTTCCACTACCCACCTAATTAATTTAGTCATTAACCCTAATTCGCTCTAAACAAAAGAAAATACTAACACCCTAGCATGTGCCTACCCGTCCCAATCTTAATGACCAAGAGGCAATGGACTCCTAATTTGAATTTTTGGGTCTAAAGTATACTTAGGTCTATTAGAGGTGATTAACGTCAAGCAAAAATAAATAATAACTTAAAAGCAATTAGCATAAAAAGGTTTCTAATAAAAGTCTTCATTAAAGTAAATAAGTGATTAAACATGCTTCAAAATGATTCCGAATTAAACCCTATAGGCATGATTTTCTAGGGAACATAATCATACTAGAGATGATCCTATAGCCATGATTTCTAATGCGGAGTAATCAAACGTGTAGATCGGTTGATTAAAATAACTCCAAATGGTAGAATATCAATTATGATCCAAGATAATTTAACGATGAAAGAATATCTTATAGGCATGATGCCTATGATTATGAAAAATAATTCGCGTAGACAGATTTTATAATGAAAATTAGTCACATTGACAACAATTATATATGATTTCTATTATGATCAGCCTTGTAATCATAATTCCCAATATAATGAAAGTTGAATTAGCATGTGGATACCTATGAACATATTCTCTAATATCAAATAATATAAGCATGACTTCTATTAAGCCAAATCAAGTTATTTTTATAGGCATGATTTGTAGCAGAAACGATTAAGTTCAGTCCTACAGGCATGGTTTCTATTGTAAAAATAAATTGTTTAGTTGATCATATAGGCATGATTTCTAATAAAATGATTAAGACGACAAAAGACATACAAACCCCCGCCCCCACAACCCTTTTTCACTATCACGAGTGCTTATTACAATTCTTACAAACTAAAATAAAAATAAAATAAATAAATAACTACGACACATGAAAAATAAATAATGTTAGAATAATTTCGGTAGCCCTCTTTCGTCTCGGCGACTCTCCGATAATCCCAAAATAAAATGATACCTGCTTAAAGGTTAGTACAACAGTAGACACGTAACAATAATCTCATAATCTTAACCACAAATTTGGATAACTTAGTAAAATTATGTTAAAAGCATATTAACCACATAATCATGATAAGAGAGAGAGCAATCAAAGAGAATAAACGACAAGGTAAATGTCATCTTATAAAGATAAACAAACAAACTAGTAGATGCCAAAACTGAAAGGAAATTAATGGATTAAAGATGTAACAAATTGCCTTGATTGATACCCGGTCCTCAACACATCAAGATCACAAGAATCTCAAGGATTGCGAGCAGTGCTTGTGTTGAGGAGGGATTGAGGAGTTATAGAGTTATATAGAGGAGCAGAGAACAAAGATAAGTAATTTTCGAGTTCTTATGTTGCTAAAGGAATAACAATGTTCAAAAGAAGTGATTAATAAATAACCAATGTGTGAATATGATGATAAAGAATGATCAGATGTTCCTATTTCTAAAGAACCAGAAACGTTTTTAATATTAAAGAAAGATGGAGTCAAAAATGTATTCCTCCCCTAAATCAGTGAGACCCCGATTAGTCTTTAAGAAAAGAGAAGATATCCTTATATACTAATTAGTAAAGGGATAAATGGGAAGAAAATATTTATAAAACCAATTAAGGGAAATCTTTTCCTAATTAGCGTTATAGTATCAATTAGTGGTAAAGCTGATCAAAAGTTGCCATATAAAACATGTATCAAATCAATTGAGTAGAAATAGTATAGAGCAATCACACAAGTTCCCTTAGACATGATCAATTCAAAATAAACATGTACTCTAATTAAGGGAAGGACATAAAAAGGATATCAATCATATTGATCAAAGATGGAAGGATTAATTTCGGGACAAAAAATATTCAGATTTACCCAAAAATATTTAGATACTAAAGCTAATCGCATAAATGCAAAATCATAGGTTACCATAGAACAGTTAAATAATAATTCTATTCCATACTTAGTCAGAGGGATGCTTGAAAGGAAACATAAACCACACAAACTTCCCTTAAATAGTAGTAGAATCAGTTTAGGGAAAATCATATAAAAAATTATCAAAATATTCAATACTAAACATCTCCGAATCATATTAACGAAACTAGTAAAAATAAATACAAATCACATAAGATTTCCCTTAATCATAGACATTGAATTGATTGTAGTCGAAATCTACCAAAAACATTTGAAAGACTTATCTTATATTATCTCACAGGATCTTAAGTTGCCATCTCCAATATGTAAAAGATGTACTAGTTCTGATTCAATAAATAGAAGAACACTAGTTGATCAAAACAATGTAATATTCAACAAATTTGTCGTTATACTAATGAAATTATGCCAAGTGGACTCTTAAAATTACCATATAATTATACAAAGCGGCTATAGTGAATCAAATTCCAAAGGAAATGAATCATTCAAGGCAATTGTCAGTCAAATATGCTAACAGCCAAATCTATTGAAATAGTGAAGTACCAAGCTTCCATATGTTTTAAAAATTAGCTATGCAAGCATAAAGACTCGTATTGTCACATAAAGAGTGCTATAATTACTATTATCATACAAAACTATCACGGAGAGGAGGACTATTATAAACCAAAGCTTCACTCTAAATAATCAATTAATTAAGATATATGAACAAATGAAAAAAAAGCATCACTTAACGGAGCGAAGTACCCTAGATAAACAAGTGTGAGCACTTGATTTTCAAAACAAAATTTATGAATACTATAGTTATTTAATTTGCATAAAATTTGTTGAGAATCAAACTCAAAAAAAGAAGGAAATAATTCGGGTTAAGATTTTAACACAATTACCATATGCAAGGAAATTATACCAAATAAGCGCCGAAAATTACTGCAAATGGTGTACAAATAGAAAAGGAGAGGAGAGGCAGATGGTCTGCCTGCATTGTTGTCTAGCTTCGCCAGAGTTGGAGGAACGACAATGTTGTCTGGTGGTCGGGTCTATTGGTGAGGTGAGAAAATGGTGGGCGTTGGTGTGTGGCTGTTGGTCTCAGTGGTAGAGGTTCGGGTGGGTCTGGTCATTTTTCGGCCAATAGTGTCCGGAATTAATGGTGGAAATGGTCGGATTTATGGTTGTTTTTCAATTGTTGGTGGTCGAACATGGAGGTTGAAGATGAGAGAGAGGGGTGAGATGTCCGGCGACCGAGATCCACCTTTGAAGACGAAGGAGCCAAACACAGGGGTGTGCGGCGGGTTAGTGGTGGTTTCACCGGTCAGAGGGGAGAAGAGGAGGAGGAGGTGCGACTGGTTTTGACAGATTTTGGTGATGGCTGGAGGAGGGAGATAGAGAGGAGAGTAAGAGAAAGATGTGGAGGAGGTGGAGAAGAGGAAGATGGTGAGGAGCGGGAGGTATCAACGGAATTGGAGTTGTTCACTGGAGGTTGAAGATGAGGGAGAGAAGATAGGAGCTGTGGGGTCGGTGCTGGTGCTCATTGGGCCGGAGATAGCCGGAGATGGCAGTGAAAGGAAAGAAAGTGAAGAGAGGGTGCGGGCCCTGTAAAGGAATGAGAGGAAAAATGAGAGTTGGCTAGGATTTAGGGTGAAATAGAAAAGGGAAGTGGGGAATTGATCTAGATCGGCTGATTAGCATAATTCAACGATTGTGATGAAGATTTGAGGAATGGATCAGATTGTGGGTGAATAATCGGGTCATGGGTAATTAATTGGATAGGGAATTTAATGGCTGAATTGGCATTTAAACTATGGCCAGAATTTGATCAAAATGGCTAGAATTGATATAAATTAAATAGAAAGTGGCCAAAATTGGTATGAATTGGATAGATAGTGGCTATAATTTAAATAGATTGGAGGAAAATTGAATTAGCTGCTAT
>JACEIK010000048.1:663598-680926 GCA_018107945.1 Datura stramonium
CTTGGGTTAATCAAGATTAACTCAACATCATGTTCATAATGTTCTTTCTTTTGACATTAAAAAAAATGGGGCTTTTCCCGACGATGTATGTATGACGACCGTCTTGAGGGATATTTTTCGTCATTGGTTTTAGTTTCTCACATTAGGTTATTCTCTTGATATTAAAGCTCTTTGTTTTTCAGGAATGGACTGAAACAAACATGACTACTACAAGGTACTCAGTCAGATATGGCCCCAAAACTGACCACTTATTGCTAACACTGTTCATGACGTCATCAGTCACATCACATCACCGCGTCAGCCATCAAGTCACCACCCATTCCCATTTTAATTTTCTCGGTTCCTTTCCTTTTCCCACTGTGACCTTTCGCCTCCCTTTATGTTCCCTAGACTTCCCCAAACTCAAATCCCTATATCCTTCTTTCCCTCTCTCCCAACCATAGGTGGTAGTACCAAAGTGCAAACCATCAACATTTTTGTTTCTTTCTTCCTCTTTCCCCATGGTTATCCCTGAGTCCACATCAAACCCTACCACCATTACCGAACCCAATCCCAGTTTCCCTCGCCCTATGGAAACACAACATTCTGGCTCGCCGAATACCTCCATGGTCATGACCCCAACTTCACCATCTCCTCAGAGCCCATCAGCTGGTTCACCTGGGTCAGCATCTTCTCCTTAAATCGACCTTGAAACCTTGCTTGTTGGTATACGAGGTCGATATACTACTACACAAAATCTCCCTCTATCTTTGTCTCCAGTCGGTTCTCTTGATGGTGCTCCCGAGGTTGATAATACTGATGACGAGGTCACTGAAAACCATCTTCCTTGTCTGATTTTGACAGCCTTGATGATATGGTTCCCCTTGCTGTTTTAAAGAGAGATGCCTGGAAGCACACTCTGATCAAGTCTTTTCCTTCTTCACCGGCAACGACAAAACCTTGTCCTCTTGGACCGGCTTCTCGCACCAGGGCCTGTCGTCAAAATCAAGGGGTTTTTGGTTGTTATTTACCCTTACCATCAGCCACTGTGTATAAACCCAAGGTAAAGAAATTTGGTGAGCGAAAGTTGCTTAAAGGTAAAATGGTAATTCCTTATGATAATGTGCATATGTTGACCCTTTGGTCCAAGATTCAAGCTCAGGGGTGGGGAGGCTTATTCACTGATACAGAGGCGGTGTGTGCTCGTTCAGAAGTGGTTACAATCTTTCGCTATTTTATGTTTTCTTATGATTGTATTAACAGTCGTATTGGGGATGTTATGGTGAACATTACCTCTCGTACTCTGAGTTCTGTGTTAAAAATTCCATGTGAAGGTTTTTCCCCCTGTCAAAAGAATAAATGGCAGGATCTTCCTCCTTCCCTAAAACCCCTGGACATAGTTCAGAAATTTTCTAACAACCCTTCTAGGATATCCTATTCGAAGGTCTATAAGCACTCCATGTCTGACTATCACAAATATTTGTTCTCCTTTGTTATTAAAAACCTGATTTCGCGCCAAGAGCGTCGTGATGCTACTTCATATATTGATTTGACTCTTATGGAGCTTTTGGATAGGGAGTTGCCTATAAACTTGCCTGGTTTGATGATTTCCTATTTGGTTAAGGTTGCAGATGATGTTAAGCAAAATCATGCTTTGTCATATGGGTTTCTTTTGACGAAGGTATTTGATAACCTTCGTGTTAAGCTCATTGCTCTCGAATCCTACTCCATTTATGATGTTTTGGATTATTATGAGACTCATGGTTCTCGTCAAGGAGTTAATCTTGAGGATCCGGGTACTGCACTCCCAGCTGCTCAGACTCAAGTTTCTGTTGACAATGAGAGGTTGATGATTGAGAATGCTCAGCTTCGCTAGGAGAATTCTTACTTGAGGGCCCAACTGACTCGTAATGAGGAGATGGCTTCTGCCCGTCATACTGAACTATTGACTCTTATTAAGGCTCTGTCTCCAATGCCTATGTCCTCTCCAGATGTTCCTACTACCTCTTTATCCCCTGCCCCTTCTCCTTAGCTTGTTTTGGTCTACGTCATGAATGGTTTTAGTGGTATTTTGGATAAGTTTTTTTTGGGTCATTTGACTGGTATCTTGTTTTGGTTATGCTAATTCTAGTGGTGGTTACTGTTGCTTTAGTATCACTGATTGCCTGATGTGTTGATTGTTATTACTTGTTTCTTTTCTTCTTTTCATTTCTGTATTTGTTTTGGTATGTTTCTTTTCACTGATTTCAAAAGGAGGAAGGTTATGCTTGAGTGTTGGTTTTTGCTTAATTATTGATTAACTGAATATAGCGTACATGTATTCAAGCATATTTTTATTTTTCATCATTAAAAAGGGAAAATTTGTTGGAATAGGTTTTAATGATATTTGATGATGATTTAAAATATGCTTGAAACATTAAATTAATTAGGAAGTGGTCGATTAGTACTTGGTATATTATTAACATATGTCGTGTACTACTAATTGAGGATGGAATTCTAATACTTTGATAATTGCAGAAAATAGGAGAAAGAGCTTGAGGATAACTAGGATTCTACAAGGAAAGAAGGTTTTTACAAGGAAAGAAATTCCTAATGGCTGGAAAGGTATTTTTGATGCAAGAAAGCAGGTGCTGAAAAGGAAAGAAAATATTTGGTAAGGGATGTGGAATCCTATAAGGAGTCAACAAGATCTTTCACATAAGGAAAAGGACTCTTATGTTAGAGATTCTCTCTCCTAGTATAAGAAATCCATTGGGCACATTCTGTGACTATAAAAGGAGAAGCCATCATGTCTAGTTGGGGCATTCACTCACAAAATACTCTTCAACAAGATCCATCATTTTTGGGCATTTAAGTTGAAGAGAGTTGACCGGTGCTAGCTAGAGACAGTTTCCTAGTTCTGTTCTGTTGCAGTCTAGGGCTAGGTGTCAATTTGTAGTGAATCAATGGACTTGTTTTGTTTCAATTTTATTTTCATTCTCTTGTAATTGTGTTAAAGTTCTTCTTGCTAAACTAAGGATAGTTTATATAGGTTAGAAACTTTGTAGGGGCTTAGGGGTAGGTCCTTGAATTGCGGGGGTTGCAATCCGAATTTGGATCGGTGTCTAGTGGAGTTAAGTTGAAATCCTACTAGGGAGTAGGTCGTGGTTTTTATATCCATTCGAGCCTGGGTGATTTTTCACGTAAAAATTCTTGGCTCTTGCTTTACTTACTTCACTTTATTATTTTATGCTTGAATTAGGTTTTGATTAAAAGAACAGAGTTCAAGTCTGTTCCCGTCACAAAAGATAATTCAAGAAAAGTTTTAATTTGTGAAAATAAGTGTTAGTAGCACTTTCCGTTGAGGATATCGAATCAGATTTCTCACTTGCAACACATAAGTTGACAAGTAGGAAAACACAAATGACAAGACCAACAACACAATTTTTCTTGGTTATGATTAAAAATAATAGTGAATAATAATTTTCTTTTTTGTACTCTCAAGATGAAATATAAAACTTGGTGTAGTAGGGATTTTATAGGGTTAAATTTATTTGGCTTAGGAGAGTTTTTAATAGATGAGGATAAATATGCTAGTTTAAATTTTAACAAAAACTAATTAATTCTTGGTAGGTGAAATCGCAAGAGTATTTTTGGGTGATGACTTAACTATTTATGTTATTATGCAACTCCATTANAGCTAGCCAGGCACCAGATGTGCCTAGGCTCACCAGTTAGTAGTCCAGGTCCTTCTAGGGCACCAGGTGCCAGTCATACCCCCCAAGGCGGGGCGTGACAGGTACGAATGACGGTCCATCGAGTTCACTATATTCCGTCAACTTTCTCTTCATTTTGATACAACGGATGTTTTCAAATCCCAACAAGTGACGGAGCATTTGATGTTCCGTCAATGAACTGACAGTCCGTAAAGTATATTGTTGCTCTTATCCAAAATCCATGTTTTTGTGACTACATATGATGACACAACTAACAGCTCGTCATGTATTTGACAGCTCGTCAACTCGATCGTCGAGCTTATCCTGAAGCCCCTACTTTTCTTCCATTTGTGATGACGCAAAGCGATGGTCCATCATGAGCAAGTCAGTTCATCAATTCGATCGTTGGGCTTATCCATAATCTATAATTTTTTCTTCCATCTTGACGGTTCAGAGTGACAGCCCGTCAAGGGTCTGATGGCCCATCAGTTGTCTTCGTCACCTTCTTCAGAATCACCTGTACCTTCACACTTAAAACCCCTTTAAACAAGTCCAGTACCAAATAAAACAAATTCTAAATTCTAAATATAACACTCTTGGGTTGCCTCTCAAGTAGAACCTACTTTAACGTCGCATCACGACTCGGGTATCTTGATTACTTAGACTTCATCAAGGTACACCTACTCTAACACTTTTACCTCCTCCAGTACTCCATAGTACTGCTTCACACGCTGGCCATTCACTTTGAAGGTTTCCTTTTTTTATTTTCAAGCTCAATAGCTCCAGATGGAAATACTTGTCACTTTGAACAGCCCAGACCATTTTGATCAGAGTTTGCCCGGAAATAGATGAAGTCTAGAATTAAACAACAACACAAAGTCTCCAGGGCTATACTCCCTCTTTTCATTCCTACGGTCATGGTACATCTTCATCTTCTCCTTTTACCAAGTAGCCTTCTCAAATTCCCTTAGATGGAATTCATCCATCTCATTTATTTGATCCAGCCTCAAATGTACAGCCTTGCTCCAGCTCAAGTTGAGCTTCTTGAGTGCCCATAGAGATTTATGCTCAAAATTAACAGGAAGATGACAAGCATTTCCAAACACTAACTGGTTTAGGGACATCCCAATGGGCGTTTTGGTGTCATTCAGTATGCCCATAGTGCATCATCAAGTTTCCAAGCTCATTCTATTCGGTTAGATTCACTATTTTTTCTTGGCTGGTTTTAATTTCCCGGTTTGATACCTCCATTTACCCAATTGAGTGCAGATGATAGGGATAGCCACTTTGTACTATTTAACTCCATACTTCTCCAGCAAAGCATTGAAAACTTTATTGCAAAAGTGGTATCCCCTGTCACTAATAATAGCTCTCGAAGTACCAAACCTTGAGAAAATGTTCTTCTTCAAGAAAGTTGTGTCGCTTTTGCCATCATTATCTGCCAATGCCATAGCTTATATCTCTTTTGAGACATAATCCACTACCACCAAAATGTACTTCTGTCCATACGTGCTCACCAATGGACCCATGAAGTCTATGCCCCATACATCGAACAATTAAACTTCCAAGACATGGGCCATAGATAATTCATGCCTCCTAGATATAGCTCCCTATCTTTGGCATTAATCACAAGTTTTCACAAAATCATATGCATCCTGGTGTATTGTGGGCCAATAGTACTCATATTGCAAGATTTTATAGGTAGTCCGAGCAACACCATGGTGTCCCCCAATTGGAGATGAATGGCAAGCTTTCAGAATACTCATCATTTCTGCTTCCTGTACACATCTCCTTATCAAATTATTAGCACATAATCGGAACAAATATGGCTCATCCCAGAAGTACTTGTTTACATCATGAAGGAATTTCTTCATCTGGTGGAAAGTCAAGTCTTTCGGCATCATATCACTGAAAATATAGTTGGCAAAGTCAGCAAACTAGGGGATAAGATCGATTGTTGCAGCTAATACCTATTTGTCAGGAAATGAGTCGTCAATCTCCTCTTCATTCAAAACTCTTCCCTCATCTTTAAGTTTGGATAAGTGATCTGCTACTTGATTTTCACACCCTTTACGGTCCTTGACTTCAAAGTCAAACTCCTGCAATAGAAGTACCCATCTTATCACCCTTGGTTTTACATCCTTCTTTTCCATGAGATATCTTAAAGCGTCATGATCAGTATGCATAATAACTCTGGTGCCAAGCAAGTATGCCCTAAATTTTTCAAAGGCATACACCACTATTAGAAACTCCTGCTCAGTCACCATGTAGTTCTTTTGTTCCCCATTCAATGCTTTATTAGCATAATAAATGGGATGGAAAATTTTTCCTCTCTTCTACCCTAACACAGCTCCAAGTGCAACTCCACCTGCATCATACATCACCTCAAATGGTTGTGACCAGTCTGGTGTAGCAATTATCGGGGCGGCCCACAACCTTGCTTTAAGGTTTTCAAAAGCCTTCAGACACTCTTCATTGGACACAAATTTCATCTCTTTCTCCAACAGCTTACACAACAGATTAGCAATTTTGGAGAAGTCCTTTATAAATCTCTAACAAAACCCTACATGACCCAAAAAGCTCCTGACTCCCTTTGCTGAGATTGGTGGGAGAAACTTCTCAATCACCTCAATTTTCGCTCTATCTACTTCGATGCCCTTTTCTGAGATCCTCTGACCTAGAACAATGCCTTCTTTCACCATGAAATGGCATTTATCCCAATTCAATACAAGATTCGCTTCTTCACATCAATGCAATGCTTTGCCAAGATTGGCTAAGCAATCCTCAAAGGTGTCACCTACGACTGAAAAGTCATCCATAAATACCTCTGAGGTGTCTTCCATCATATCAGAAAAGATTGACATCATACACCTCTGAAAAGTTGTAGGCATATTGCATAATCTATATGCATATAAAATAAATGTTTCATAAGGACAAGTCAATTTGGTCTTCTCCTGATCCTTAGGTGCGATTGATATTTGGTTATATCCCGAATAACCATCTAAGAAGCTATACCAACCTTTGTCTGCCAACCTGTCCAGCATTAGATCCATAAATGGAATGGAAAAATTATCTTTTAGCATCCAGGTGTTCAACTTCCAATAATCCATACAGACACACCAACCCGAGGGGTCTCAATGGAATCAACTCATTCCGCTCATTGGCCACCACAGTCATGCCTCCCTTTTGGGTACACATTACACCGGACTCACTCATTTATTGCCAGAAATGGGATATGTGACACTTATATCTATCCATTTAATTATATCCTTCTTCACCACCTCTTACATTTGTAGATTAAGTCTGCGCTAGTGCTCTCTACTCGGGACACAATCTTTCTCTAACTGAATCTTGTGCGTACATAATCCCGGAGGAATCCCGATAATGTCAGCAATTGTCCACCTAATCACTCTCTTTTACCTTTGCAACACCGAGATTAGGGATTCAACCTGCCATTCTAATAAATCAGCTGCCACAATGACAGGGAGTGTTCTATTATCTCCCAAGAAAACATAATGCAAATGACTGGGTAATGCTTTCACCTCCATCACTAGTGGTTCTTCAATAGAGGGTTTTTCTAGAGGAGTTGATCTATTCTTCAAATCCAAATCCAACTTCTTCGAATCATAAGAATACAACCCCATCCCTGCTAGGACATTCACTGTCTCTTCATACTCCTGGATGTTGTCATCCCAAAAATTCATCATCACTACAGCCAGAGATTCGACTACATACCTCTCTTCTCTGGGTACTTCAGCTACCTCTTTATCAAATATATCAATCACAGAGACTACATTCATATCTCTCGGTTGTTTCATGAATTTGCAGACATTGAACCTTACCTCTTCATCATTCAGTCAGAACTTCAACTCTCCACTCTCCACATCCACCAATTCTTTTCTGGTTGCTAAGAACGGCCTCCCTAGAATTATAGGGACTTCAAAGTCCACTTCGTAATCCAAGATCACGAAATTTACAGGAAATATAAAGTGTTCCACCATAACTAGTACATCACATAGAATCCCCCACAGGCCTCTAAACTGACCGGTCTTCCATTAACAATCTCATAGTAGTCAGTTTGGGGGCTCCTAAGCCCAACTGTCTGAATATTGCCAGAGGCATTAGATTGATGTTGGCGCTCAAATCACATAAATCTTTGGCGAAATTGAATGCACCAATGGTGCATGGGAGTGTGAATGCACCAGGGTCTTCCTTCTTCTCAACTAGTGAGCGCGAAGAGATCACACTACAATAATGAATGTTGTCCACAGGCTCATACTTGATAGTCCTCTTCTTTGTGACCAAGTCCTTCATGAACTTGGCATAACCTGGCATCTGCTTGAGGGCTTCAACTAACAGAATATTGACTAACAGCTGCTTTAACATGGAAATAAATTTGTGGAATTTGCCATCTTCCACCTTCTTTTTCAACCTCTGAGGAAATGGAGGTGGGGGTTGGGAATTTGAGTCAACGGCTTCCCCCCTCCTTTCCTTTTGCTTTACCTTCATCTCCCTAACTGTTCTCCATCGCTACCGGCTCTACAGACTTGACTAGATTTATATAATCCACCTCATATTCAGCCACAAGTTCTATTTCTAAAGCTAACTCCTCGGCTTGTTCTGCACTAGTAGAAGTGGTTTCAGCCAACCTCCTACCACTTCTTGTTGTAATGTCCATGTAGTGGCCATCCTTCCTAAGATTCAGCACTGTATCACTCAGTAGGACACCACTCTTCCTCTGATTAAGGGCTACAAAAATTTTCCCTATTTGGTACTCCAGATGTTTAATGGTGGTGGAGTGTGAGTCCATAAGTTGACTCATATTGGATAGGTCACTCTTCATCTCTTTGACTCCAGAGTTAGTAGATTCGACTCTTTGCAATACCTTGTCCAACATTTCTTCCATCTTAGAACTTCCTGCATTATTACTGTTTTGCTCACAGTTCCCAGGAGGTACATATAACCTGCTACGATAATTCTTATAGCTTTCTTTGTTCTTCCAACTCTCTATATCTATAACCAGCTACGTCATAATAATTGTCCTTTGGATAGTCCCAACCTTGGTTTCCTTGGCCATTGGCCCGGAAACCCCCCATGTTATTCAGATACTTGGTTTCTTCCTCGGTGTCTGATTCATGCTCTTCTTGTCTAGCAGCCTTACCCACAGCATTGACTTTCTCAACACCAACTGCAAGAAAATTTTTAGTAATAAACTCTAGTTGGGTTTTCATATGTGCCATATCTTGGTCTCTCTCTTCTTCCTTCTAGCGCTTTTCTGTAGTTAACCCAACTAAATAGGAGTTACCAGAGACTTCAGAGTCTCTTGTGTGCGAAGCTCTGTTAGTCTTGGTGACTCTATCCAAGCTGCTGCCTCAGTGTACGTTTGTGAAATGAACGACCCTTCAATCATAGTATCAGCAATCGGCTTAGTTATTGAATTTAGATATCTGTAAAAGGTCTCCATCAAATGCTCATCAAATAACTTATGATTGGGACACTGCTTGAATTTCTTGTTGAATCGCAGCCATTCTTCATGCAATGCCTCACTAGATAGCTGCCTGAAATTATTTATCTCACCTCTCAAGTGCAGCATTCTAGAAAGTGGAAAGAATCTCTCCAATAAAGCATCTTTCAGCTCTCTCTAATTCATGATTAAGTCATGTGGCAACTTATTCAGCCACATTATTGCCTCCCTAGATAGCGACAACAGAAACAACCTCAACGGAATGGCATTTTGACTAACCCCTAGCAGCTCAAATGACTTGCATATTCCCATGAAATTCATTAAATACAGGTTAGGATCATCACCAGCCACTCCTCTGAATAAGCCTTTCAAATTCAACAACTGGATCATAGTACTTGTGATGTTGAATTTGACTCCTGGAGCTAGTGGTGGAGGGATGATGGCTCCAGTAGCACCAACTCCATCCAATTCAACATCGTCTTCCTCCTCATAATCAAATGGAATCGCTTGCCGACATTGTCCCCTAGCTCTCTAGGGTTGACGATGATTTCCAGGGGCGACATTCTTAATATATTGTTCATTGAGATCATCCCTAACAACATCATCATTGTCACTGTTAGGTGCATATTGATTATTGCCCCTAGATTAAGCGTGAGAAAGCTGTTGTAACCTTGCGGCCTCACGCTCTGGTACATTCATAGCTCTCCTCAAAGTTCTCTCTAGTTTGGGATTGTAAGGAGTTAACAGTTCACCTGAATTTGGGTACTTGGAATGCACTGACTTGTACCCTATATAAATAGAAAACACAAATAAAAGTAAAATTAGAAAATAAGACTAAAAGTCAAATAAATACACTTGACTTAATCTAAGACCGTACTCCTCGGCAACGGCGCTAAAATTAGATCCGCCCAAATTACACCTCCATGATAAGAAGTATAACACGATCTTTGTCAAATATATAACCCAAAAAGGTTGGGATCGAATCCGGCAGAAAATATGCTGAAAACTAAGTCTTATGTGAGTATTCGCTTTTAGTCAATTCTTTCCGTGAAACTGGGATTTGGGAAAAATATTTATGTTTCACTATCATTCAAAACTAAGAAAAACCAGCTATGATTTATTACTATTGAATTCAAGAAAAATTAAATTAGGGTTATGATCATCATGGTTTATTAACGACATTCGGTGATTTACTGCAGTGGATGAGTTTAATGCTATGTGTGCAGGTTGTTACCTCAATTATCCCATCTAAACGTTTCTCAACTTATTCATACAGATATCACTCTTATATTCTCAAACTAAGAGTGATGAACAATGAGTTTTTATAATTAACCTAAGTTGATTAATTTTATTACAACATTAATCATCAGTCAAGGGTTAACACCTTGAATCCCTATTATCAATTCTTTTTATCCAGATGTATACATTTTACACAAGCAAGTTAAACCTAGGATTTTTTCTAATGTATGAAACCATTAGAAATCATTCAAAACAAAAGAATTGACAATACACACGATTACACTAAACTCATTCCCACATCAATCACCACAATTATGTCAATCTACCATGAATTACACAATCCTAATAATAGAATTTAGCTACCCATGACTATTGATGTCACAACAGAAATCATGTTTATTAAAGAAGATTCAACTTACAAAGAGTATATGAAACCTTGATAGTAGTTCCAGTAACTCACAATAATTCTTCAAGAACTTTCAAAAGTAACGTACAAGTTAATGTATTTTTCTCTTACAAAATACTGATATTGAAAATAAACCTAGCAACTGCTATTTATAGCCTAGGGTAATTTAAAATTGCATTAAAAATCGAAGTCTCACTTCTCATGTGACGTCCAAGTTGACGCTCCAATGATAATGTGACGGTCCGTCACTTGGGCGGTGACTTCTTATCTAGTGAATCCTTCATTCTACACATTGGTGACGCCAAGCTTAATAGTTCATCATCTAGTTGATGGTCTGTCACACTATTGACAACCCGTCAGATTTGGCGTCACTTGCCAATTTCAGAAGAGCTGATCTATTTAAGCTCAATGATAGAGGTGGCGGATCATCATATGTTGACGGCCCATCAGATAGGCCGTCGGTGGTCTTTTCAACCTGTTTCACACCATCTCTTGCCTTGGTTTATTTTTATATACAATAGACACAAAATAATCAAATCTAATAAAATTTACTTAAGAACTTGCATTTATTCGTAGTTAAAAGTATCAAATGCACCATTAAATGTCGGTGCATCAGTCCTATTCCATCAAAAACTTTAATGCTCTTTGGTCAGTTGTAATGATACACTTCTGCCTCCAATAAATATTGATACCATTTGGTGACTGCCTATATGATAGCCAGTAACTCTCTATCATAGACTGATAATGTTACATGTCTAAGAGATAGGGACTTGCTAATAAAAACAATAAAAATTCTCCTCTTGCATGAGGATAGTACTAATACTATGTCCACTGATATTTGTTTCAACAGTAAAGTTCTTAATAGCATCTGGTGGAGATAAAATAGAAGCTTTTATAAAGGCATCTTTAAGTTGTTCAAAAGCCTGAGTTGTTATTTCTTGCCACTTAAACTTGTCCTTCTTCAATAGATCTGACAATGGTCCGGAAATAATACCAAATCCTTGGTTAAACCACCTTTAATACCCAGCTAGACCTAAAAAACTCCTCAATTATTTAATGATAACTAGTGTAGGGCCAATTTCTGACTGTGGCCACCTTTTTAGGATCACTGATACCCCATCATTAGTGATGAAATATCCCAGATATTCTATCCTCTGCACTCCAAAGAAGCACTTGCTACCTTAGCTAAAAGTTTATGTTTTTGCATTTCCTCAAAAACATATTTGAGATGTCCCAAGTGGTCCTCCAGGTTTTATTGTATATGAGGATGTCATCAAAGAAACCTAAGATATACCTCCTCAAAAAAAAACTGGAAAACAGAATTCATTAACCCTTGAAATGTAGTTGGAGCATTTGACAATTCAAATGGCATAAAAGATACTCAACATGTCCAGAATGAGTTCTAAAGTTTGTATTTTCGTACATCCTTTAAAGTCATCTTAACTGATGATAGCCTGATCTAACATCAATATTAGAGAAGATTTTAAGCCTATTCACTTATATAATAAGTGTTCCATAATAGGAATTAGAAACTTATTCTTCACAATATACTTGTTGAGGTTTCAATAGTCCACACACAACCTCCAAGAACCATTCTTTTTACCAACTAATACAACAGGATAAGCAAAGGGACTACCACTTGGTCGAATTATCCCTTGAGTTAACATTTGTTTTACTAATTCTTTAATAATATCCTTTTTAACAGCAGGATATTTGTATAGTCTTTGGCTAACTGGTTCAGTACCATATTGTAACACAATCCTACGATCAAAAGTTTCTCTGAAATGAGGCAACTTTTGTCACGATCCGAACTTGGGCCCGGATCGAGACACGGGATAAGGAGCCCCGAGAGAATTCAAGTCGACCTATGGCATGTACATACATCTAATTCAATCAAGTAAAGCGGAATATTTAACATAATAAATATGGCAAAAATCCGAACATAAACATAACAATCTGAATATACAACCCAAGTCTGAAGCTAAACTGAAAAGCCTCTAATTCTGATGAGCTGATGGGAAAAGACCCCAACTAACTCTCTAAGTTTGAAACTAAATATACGAGGATAATTGATAACAAATGGTCCTCGAGATATGAGGACTCACCACAGAAGATGGATGCTAACTCCGAAGGACTAGCTAGTGACGGGGTTGAGTCTGAAGATTGGAGCCTATATCATGAAATGATACAACATAGAGTATGCGGTCAGTACGTGGAATATACCGAGTATTCAAGGTAAGTAAAACTGCTTGAATAAGTAAAATCATTTAAAACATGCATGATATAAAATGAACATAACTGAACATCATAACTAAATCGAATGACCCAAAGCTGAAATCTGATAATTATACGTAAAACTGAACATTGGGTCAAACCTGCTTCAGAACATATATATATATATATATATNCATGAATGATAAACATGCATACTGAAATCATGAGGAACAATGGGAGACTCTTCATGTAACCAACATTACCACGATAGAGCTTACATGGTCCCGACTATCACACTCAAGTAGGCAGAACCTTCCAAATCCTTTCCAAGGCTAAGGACGCTACCATGATATCGATATCAAGCTCAAGGCCCCTTGGAGAAGGGTAAAGCTCATATATGAGGTCCCAAAATAATTTGATCATACCTACGTTGGCGTGTAGTTCTGAGGCATAGGGTTGACTGACCCTTAGCCTACTCGGTGCTAGACACTACTCCCAAAAATATACATATGCTCTCCATCGTTTTTCAATGAAGCTGACCATCATCTATTGACGAAGATGAATAATCATGAATATACATATAAATCTAAATCATACATGAGGAGCCTTGGCTCAAACCATACCACAAGCTGAACATAATTGGGAGTTTTGACTCCAAAACCATGTGGTAAGCTAACTAACTTGAAATCATAAACCATACTTGAACATATGGGCTTACCCAATACTTAAACATGCTTGAAAATACTTGATTCACTTAAAAACATAATCATAGACATGGGTAACTTGAAAACATGTTTTTCATCAATAATATCTCATTATACTTGAACATTCACCATAAATCTCAACTTTCATGAACTTCTCATGGATGGGCACTTTAATTTATAAAGTTTGAAAACATGATTATAATTGAAAACAATTAAAATTTGTCCATGAATCATAATTCAATAATAGAAACATACTTAGATCATACCCATGGTAGAAACATAGGAAATTCATGCATTGGGTTAAAACCCCATAGGAACAACATATAGATTTTCATGAATTAGAGAGGGATTGGGCATGGGTGTGGACAAATTTACCCATTCATAACCTTACATACCTGAGAGGAACTAATTTAACCACTCTCTTGATTTCCCAATGAAGAATTGAAGAAAACTTGAAGAAAATTGAGCTTGATCACCTCTCTAGACCTCTACTCTTGCATGCATGAATAAGAATAGCCTAGAAATGAACTTACCCCTCTTAATACTCGCTATTCATAGCTTAAAACGACGTAGTTTAAGCCTTAGGATCATAGGAATTACGGATAAGCCCTTACTAGATTCGCAAAAAATAACTGACTGTCAATCCCCCACGAGGAACTGGACGAGTCGTTACTAGGGGAAACGAGTCATCGTCTGCTGTCGTGAAGTGCACTGCCACTTTTCTCAAAGGGTCCCCATGAGGGACCTAACGACTCGTTACTAGTGACCACGACTCCCGGTCACCACTCGTTACCTCCACTACCATAACCTTAAGTCATTCACCAAATGCTGACAACGACTCACCTAATGAATTGTGGTATCTGACCACAACTCGTGGGGTCTAATCGTGAGGTACACTGCCAACTCCTCATTCACCTTCCAATTGCCCTTGACCACGGGTGACCTGACGACTCGTGGGGCTGACCAAGACTCGTGGTCACACCCGTGGTCAACCCAAATTGAAAAATCCCAGGCAAGACAACACTCCTCACCACGAGTCACCTAACGACACGCGGTCATCCTGATGGGTCACAGGACGACTCGTTCTGTGAACTGGTGCAGAAAATTCTGTTTTCTCCATTTCAACTCCTTGGTCTCTAATGCATACCACTATAACTCACTATCCCTATTCGGAACTACTTGTACCTTGCATAATTAAGAGTAGTTACTTGACAACTTAGCTAACTTTCCAGCACCAGGAAGAGTGATCTTCCTTCTCCCCTTAGACAGTATTTCCTTCCTTTATAGAAGAATTCCGTTGTAAGATCTCTAAAGTTCGTCTTGATATCTCTTAAGTTCAGTAGTCATTGTACTCCCAACACTACATCATTAGATCCTAATGACAATAGTAGAAAATTAGCTAAGAACTCAGCTCCTTGTAACTACCAGGAAATTGTGCATATTTGATTTACTTGCATATCGTTTTCATTAGCTACAACTATCCTTTAAGAAATGGTAAGTCTAACCATGCAGCCAAAAACCTTTACCAAAGGATCTTTTGAGTGGTAACCAATAACCTTCAAGATTCTATAGCCTAATAAAATATTTAAAGCATGAATAGATATCTCTATTTGTTCTAAAATTTGGAGAAACTTCACTATTTACTCCTCCAAACTCATCTCATCCTCGTGTTCCTTCATTTCCTGCCCTTCCAAAATTTTATTTTAACCCTAACTTAATTAATTTACATTTTGGTCATACTTTAAAATTACAAATACCCCTCCACTCCTTTATTTTCTCACAGATTCATCCATCATTTCATCTCTCTTCTCTCATTCTCTCTTCTATTATTATGTATCTTTATATGCTATATATTATTGTTATTAAGTATCAACTTTGGTGGATTTTTTAGAGAAAGTAGCAAGTTTTAAATTTTAATTTTTCAATATTTATTTACGTCTTTCGATTATAATCAACTGGTTTTACGCATATTCTTGGTGCATTTGTTTCATATCTTGATTTCTTTAATTCCCGCATTTAATTTTCGTCTTTAATTTATTTTTATTAGTTTTCATATTTAATTTAATTATATTTTTGAAATTATGTCTTCTAAAAAAGTATTTGGCATCACCATCCGTTCACTTCCGGTGTTCTCTAGAAGAGTAGTAAATGTGTCGGTTCTAGTAAGGGTAAATAGGTTTAAAATAGAATAAACACGGAATATTTTACGTATGTTGATGAAACTTCTTTATCCCATCCCTTGATTTTCATGATATAAATTCGGATTCTCTTTTAGATAATAAAACCTTAGAAAGACTATGAAAATTTGAAGAGGAAATAGATGAACATGTAGAAAAAGATGATTTTAATGACATGCCAACTAATCCAGTTATCGAAGTTCCAACTCAGACTCACACTCAGTCTGAAGCTAACCTTCCCCTATACCTCATACAAGGGGTAATGCTAAGGTGCAACGTCCTAGAAAATCAATTGTATGAAAGTTTTTTAGTCTCAACAAAGAATCTATTTTTGCCATTTGTAATAAACGTAAAAAAAGATTTGCATAGAAGTGGTGGAGGAGCCGGGGCCTACAGGGTGAGGGCATGAGGTTAGTAGAAATTCTCTAGAATGTTATACAGAGGCATATTTGAGAGCTTGAGTTTGAAGTTGGACTTGACTTGGATCCCACCAGCGTTGGTACTCGCGTTCCTATTGGATCTATAAGGGGTTCTAACATGGTTCAACAACAATTAAACCTTTCTAAACCTGCTACTATACGACTTCCGTCTAATAAAGATAGAGATCATGAAAATATCACAAAAATTATCATTGTTTGTGGGTTACCTTTTAATTTTTCTTCAAACTCGATTTTATAACTTATATTCAAGAAACGTATAGTTCTGTTTTTCAAGGTGTTTCTAGAAGCACAGTTAGAAGTGGCTTTTTAAATTTCAAAATGAATATTATCAATATATATTACATATTTTATTATTTATATTGTAAAGTGTCCATCACTTCTGAGACTGATGCAGTGTTAATGGTAATGATTATTTAACTGTTACTGCCCATTTGATTGATCATGACTAGAATTTGCAAAAATGAATAATTGGCGATAAGTATGTTTATGAGAAAAAAGTTGTTCCTTATATATCTACGATTGTTCTTGAAATTTTAGAACTATATGGACTTCTTGACAAAGTGTTAAGTGTTAGTTAGACAACGTTTCTGTTAATGCATGTATTATTACTTTCTTAAAAGTTAGAATTTGTCGAGTGATTAATCAAAATTTTCATGTTAGGTGTGCATGTCATGTTTTTAATTTGGTTGTAAGAGATGGTGTTGAGTTATTTATTTAGTTTTGATTGTAGTAAAATAGAATACGCCTGTGCTTGAACTTTTAATGTCAATAATGTCACGCCCCGCCTTGGGGGGCATGACTGGCACGTGGTGCCCTACTAGGACCTGAACTGCTAGACTGCTGAGCCTAAGCACTTATGGTGTCTGGCTGGCTCTAACTCTGGATTCAAGAAAACGACGGGCTATATAATGGCTGTAAATACAGCCTCCGGCCGACTAGGCCTATAGCCCCCTGTAAGTAAACAACAGCTAACCAGAACAACAGTAGTATGAAGGAACCTATGCGGGCCG
>JACEIK010000048.1:698165-709837 GCA_018107945.1 Datura stramonium
CGCTTGAGTTAATTAGTACCGTAGTTCAGTCCCTGTGGGATCGATACTTGGCTTTAATTAAGCCACTTTACTACTTGTTCGACCATGTGCACTTGCGTGTTGTTACCACAGCACCGAACGCAGTTCATGTGCCCAAGTTTCTTTTATGTATATGGATGTATGTATGATTCATGAATTCAGTTCAACTATGTAGTTTGAATTGGAGATAGTCATTCCATCAGTTTTCGATTTAAATGTCAGTATTTGAGTGTAATGATTGCATTTCTCTGTTTTATGTATGTTTCCCACATTCGAGGATGAATGTTTCCAAGGGGGAGATATTATAATACCCCATAAGTGCCTAAGATTAGACCCAAAATCTAAAAATGGTGGTTGGCAGAATCTGGAAAAAATCCCACATAACAGGTCACCTAACGGGTCGTTGGTCCAACCAATGGTCTGTGGTAAGTACCCATGGTGAGGTATGACTAGGTGGAAGTTGAAAGTAACGAGTGAAGTAATGACCCATTGTTTGTTACAACGAGTCATTGTGTAGAGTCATGGTGGGAACTGGTCCTTAGCCTAGGGGGGAGTAACAGGTCGTGGGATGACCCGTTGTGAGGAGCCATGGATCGTGGTCACCAGTCGTGGGAAGGAATATTAATAATCTCCAATCAATGTAATGGAAGGAAACCACGACTCATTTGAACAAAGAACGAGTCGTGGTATGGCTCGTGGGAAGGATTGGTACAGGTCATGAAGGGGAAACAATGGATGACTTAATGACTCGTTGTCTGAAGGGAAGACTCTTCCTATCGAATCGTGGGATTGAACCTGAGAATGTGAAGTTGGGCAGTGGAGACGACAGATGGATACCACGAGTCGTGGTATCCACTAACGATCCGTTAGTCCAATGTGGCTACTACTAGTGCAGAAATTTTAGAAATTTCATTAAGGGAATTTTCATCATTCGTACGCTCTAAGGTTCTAAACTACGTTATTTTAAGTTATTTTCTGAATGTATTAAGATAGCTTAAGTCATTCTAACCTATTCAAAATCCATGCATGCAAGAGTCATAGTCTAGAGAGGTGATCAGGGAAAATCCTTCAAGGTTCTCTTCAATTTCTTCTTGGGCATTCAAGGAGGTGTAAGAATCAGCTATAAAAAGGTATGTAAGGTTATGAATGGGTATTTTCATTCACACCCATGCCCAATTTCTCCTAATTCATGATGTTTTTTTAAAAAAATCTTATGGGATTTTATCTTAAATCTTGGGGAAATCTAACGATCTATCCATGGGTTATTACTACTCATGATTCACATCATATTTTATGAATCATGATCATATTTTACACTAATTCGATTATAAATTTATTGATTTCAATTTCTAATAAGTTATGCCTAAATATGCATGTTCTATGATGAATTGAGTTATGATCTTTACCTCTGTTGTCGATATTCATATATCCATCATGATTTATGAGTCATAATATGGATTTATTCAAATGCTCATTTTGCATTTATGATTTAAAAAGTCTATGCATGATTTACAAGTATGCATAAACCTCATGATTTACTAATTATGTTTTTGGCTGACTCACTGGCCTTACCCTCATGGGTAGCTCATGTACTTACAAGCATGCTTATGATTATCATGATTTAACTAGCACATGAATCTCATAGATATTATACTATGAGCACTATATACGTTTTGGGAGTAGTATTTAACACCGAGTAGGTTTGAGGCCCAAGTTTTTCTCTGAATCTTGGAACTACGTGCCACCGTAGGACATGATGGGACCTCCCTTGAGACTGTCCCCTTTTCCCAAATGGGCACTTTCATGTGTGATATCACGCCCTTCATGGTTCTACCTTTGGCGAGGTACGAACACCCTCCCAACTAGGAATTTACAGATCGGACTCCATGTGTGCTCATATGGGGTATGCCGGTTATAAGAATCTCCCATTATTTCACATGTTTTATGCATTATTATGTTTATGTTAATTTGGCTTAAGTGATGAATTATAAAGTTTCTCTTATGAATATGGTATTGAATGGATTACGATGATTTTAAAACGTTAAGCCTTGTGTTATCATATGATATTTATGTTATGAGCATGTTGTCCCATTATTATGATATCTTATGAGTTTTAATGTATTTATTAATGTCCATTTTACTTACCTTAGATACTCGATATATTTCACGTACTGATCGCATACTCTATGTTGTATCATTTTATGATACAGGCCCCGATCTTCAGACCCAACACGATTAGTAGTGCATCTTGGAGTTTAGCATCCAGCTCTTTGGTGAGTCCTCATATTCCGAGGACTAGTTTGATTTCAGTTATCTTTTCATGTTCAATTTTCTAGACTTGTCAGTTATCAACCCATCGAATATGTTAGAGGCTTTCAGACTCTATGTAGTATTCAGTTGTTATGTATGTAGTACGTTCCGCGTATCTTGTTATGTTTGTTTATGCTTCCGCTTTGTTGTTATGCTAAGTAATCTGTCTTATTGATATTGAGTTAGATATATGTTCATGCTATAGGTCAACTTGGAGTGTCTCGAGGCTCCTTGTCCCGTATTATGATCCGGATCTACATTCGGGTCGTGACAGCTTTTCTTTAATAACACTGCAAGTTCTTGCGAAAACTTCTAAAAAAAATTCACAAATTAATAGAAAATAAAAAATAGAGGAAAAAAACAAAGCAAGAAGAATCTCTATATTCACGCAGTTGTGGTTAATGTCAAAAACAGAGAAGAAAGAAGAAAAAGAAGAAGAAGAAGCTCTATATG
The DNA here is from genome assembly GCA_018107945.1 of Datura stramonium. Lineage (NCBI taxonomy): Eukaryota > Viridiplantae > Streptophyta > Magnoliopsida > Solanales > Solanaceae > Datura > Datura stramonium. The sequence goes on from JACEIK010000048.1 coordinate 700,947, forward strand.
CACACCAATGTGCTAATGTCAGAAACAAAGAAGAAAGAAGAATAAAGACTGCCAAAAGAGAGGAAGAAAAAAAAAGAAGAAAAAAATATCTTTTTGTCTTTTGCAGTTGAATAGATCAGAAGTAATGAAGATGATGTACTTATTTCAATGCTAAGCGTAAGCCGATAGAAAGTTAGAAACCTAAAAGTTTATAGTTTAATCTTAAAACAACCGCTAATTCTTTTTAATGCAATAGTCAAAGCCTCAATCATATTAATAAGCAGTTTAATTTTAAAGACTGCTTTGTTTACTATGTCAATCCAAGAAACAGTGGTAGAGGAATACTTATGGTTTCAGAAACTCCATAACAGTATAACAGAAAGATGAATTTTTTGTAAAACGTAACGATAGAATATCGAGTGATACAAGAAGCTGGTATAAAGAAATTACATAATAGAAAATTGACAATGGAAGTTAGTATGAAGAACTAAAGAACCTACAAAAGTGGCATGCTTCAGTTGATTGGCATACACTTCATTTTTCACAGCAAGAAGATAGGAAAATGCAACTCTTGTGTTTTTTTTAAAAAATGGGCAAATTAACAAAAAATAAAATAGAGGACAAAGAAAAAAGCAAAAAGAAGCTTTGTGTGCACGCAACTGTGGTTAATATAAGAAACAAAGAATAAAAAAAAGAAGAACGAGAATAAAGAAGGAAAATGCAGCTGAATAGATCAAAGGTAAAGGAGAAAAAAAAAGGAGGAGGAGAATAAAAAAGAAAAATGCAGCTGAATAGATCAAAGGTAAAGAAGATAACATACTCAGTCAATTGGTAAGCGTAAGTCGATAAAAGTTAGAAATCTAAAAATTTATCGTTTTAATCATAAAGCAGCTGCTAATTTTTTCTAATACAAAAGGCAAAGCCTCAATCACATTAATATGACATTTAATTTCAAAGATTTGTTTGTTAACTATTTCAATCCAAGAAATAATAGTAGAGGAATACTTACAGTTTTAGAAACTTGGTAAGAGAATAACAGAAAGATAATTATTTTTGAAAAACAATGGTAGAAGAATATTCAAAATGTCAAGTGCTACGAGAAGTTGTTATAAAATAATTATATAACAAAAAATTGGCCACGAAAGTTCATATGGAGAACTAATAAACCAACAAAAGTGGCATGCTTTAGTTGATTGACATACACTTCATGATTGACGACAACAAGTTAAGAAAATGCAGCTCTTGTGGATTTATTTTTTGAAAAAATGGGCAGATGAACAGAAAAAATAAAATAGCGGACAAAAAAATAAAGCAAGAAGAAGCTCTATGTGCATCCAGTTGTGGTTAATATTAAAACCCGAAAGAAAGAAGAAGAAGAAGAAGCATAAAGACCGCCAAAAGAGAGGAGAAAGAAGAAAGGAGAACAAAGAAGACGTACTCAGTCAACTGGTAAGTGTAAGTCAATAGAAAATTAGAAATCTAAAAGTTTATAATTTAATCTTAGAACAGTTGCTAGTTCTTTTTAATACAATAGCCGAAGGCTCATTCATATTAATAAGCAATTTAATTTTTAAGACTACTTTGTTAACTATTTCAACCCAAGAAATAGCACTACATGAATACTTATAGTTTCAAAAACTCCATAACAGAATAACAGAAAGATAAAATATTTGCGAAAAGCAATGATAGACGAGTATTTACAATATCACGTTCTATGAGAAGCTGGTCACATAATATAAAATTAGCAATGGAAATTCATATGAAGAACTAATGAACTTACAAAAGTGGCACGCTTCACTTGGTTGGCAAATATTTCATTATACGTAGCAACAAGTTAGAAAAATGCAGCTCTTGTTATTTTTTTTTAAAAAAAATGAGAAATTAACAAAAAAAAAATATAAAGCAGAGGACAAAAAATAAAGTAAGAAGAAGCTCTATATGCACACAATTGTGGTTAATATTGAAAACATAGAAGAAAGTAAAATAAAAAGAAGGAGAATAAGGACTGTCAAAAGAAAGAAGAAAGAAGAAAGAAGAAGAAATGAGAACAAAGAAGAAGACATACCTTTTTGGCTTTTGCAGATGAATAGAACAAATGTGAAAAATACGACATACTCAGTCGACTGGTAAGTGTAAGTTGATAGAGAGTTAGAAACCTAAAAAATTATAGTTTAACCTTAAAACAACTGCTAATATTTTTTAATACGATAGCCAAAGCCTCAATCATATTAATAAGTCATTTAACTTTAAAGACTGCTTTGTTAACTATTTCAATCCAAGAAATAATGATAGAGGATTACTTACAGTTTCAAAATTTTTTCTAAAAGCAATAGTAGTGAAATATTCAAAATGTCGAGTGCTATGAGAAATTGGTATAAAATAATAACATAAAAATTGGATATGAAAATTCGTATGGAGAACTAAGAAACCTACAAATTGCATGCTTCAGTTAGTTGGCATACACTTCATAATTCACAGCAACATGTTAAGAAAATGCAACTCTTGTGAATTTTTTTCTAAAAAAATGGGTGGATTAATAGAAAATATAAAATAGAGAAAAAAAATAAAGCAAGAAGAAGATTTGTGTCCATGAAATTGTGGTTAATATAAAAAATAGAGATGGAAGAAGAAGAAGGAGAATAAAGACCGCCAAAAGAGAAGAGAAAGAAGAAAGAAAAATAAAGAAGAAAAAGATACACCTTTTTAGCTTTTGTAGATGAATAGATCAGAGGTAAAGAAGACAATTGTCATGACCTAAATGTATACCCGGATCGTAACACAGGACAAGGAGCCCTGAAAGAATCCAAGTTGACCCATGAAATGAACATACATCTAACTCAAATAATTAAAGTGGAATACCAAACATAATAATATAGTGAGAGAATAATCATGATATAACATGGAAAATGAAATGCATTTCATACATGATGGCCGAATACTACACATAGTCTGAAAGCCTCTAACATATCTAATGGGTTGAAGGGATAACACCCCTAACTAGCCCGACAAGTCTAGAAAGCTGAATATAAAGGATAACTGATATCAATAGGTCCTCGGGAGATGAGGACTCTCTAATGAACTAGATGCTAACTCCGGGAACGAGCTATTAACGGTGCTGGATCTGGAGGTCGGAGCCTGTATCATAAGACGATACAACATAAAATATGCGGTCAGTACGTGGAATGTACCGAGTATGGAAGTTAAGTAAAATGGATGTTTAAAATACATAAAATTGCATAAGAGTAGGACAACATGATCATAACATAAATATCATAATGTAACATAAGGCTCAAGATTTAAAAACATTTATAAATCATTCATTAATTATACTGACGAGAGAAAAGCGTTATTAAACATGACTTGAGCCAAAGTATATAATCATAATCATACATAAATCATGAGGAGCAGTGGGAGATTCTTATAACCGACATACCTCATATGAGCACACATGGAGCCCGACCTATAAAGTCCTAGTCGGGAGGGTGTTCGTACCTTGCCAAGGGTAGAACTATGAAAGGCGTGATATCACTCATGAAAGGCCCAATTAGGGAAAAAGGGGACAGTCTCAAGGGAGGTTCCATCATGACCTACGGTAGCACGTAGTTTTGAGATTGGAGGCAAAACCTGAGCCCCAAACCTATTCGGTGTTAAATACTACTCCCAAAATATATATAGTGTTCATAGAATAATATACATGATATTCATAGGATAGTTAAATTATGATAATTATAAGCATGCTTGTAAATACGTGAACTAGCCATGAAGATAAGGCTCGTGAGTCAACCATAATCATAAATCATAAATCATGAGGTTCATGCATACTTGTAAAACATGTATATACTAGGTAATCATAAATTCATGATGGACATTTGATTAAATCCATATCATAATTCATAAATCATGATAGGTTAAAGAACATTTAAAAATCAAAGTAAAATCATAACTCGATTTATCATATAACATGTATGATTGGACATAGTTTAATAGAAATTTAAATCAATAAATTTATAATCGAATTAGTTGTAAACTATGCCCATGATTCATAAAATATGGCATAATACATGAGAAGTAGTAACCCATAGATAGATGTGGGTNCATTAGGTTTTCATAAGAAATTGGGATAAAACCCCATAAGATTTTCAAATAAAATTTCATGAATTAGGAGAGATTGGGCATGGGTGTGAACGAAAACACCCACTCATAACCCTACATACTTGAGAGACTTGGATTCTATCACTCCCTTACTTACCCAAGAGGAATTGAAAAACAATTGATGAAGAACCTTGGGGTTTTATGCTTGATCACCCTCTACACTCTTAAACCTTGCATGCATGAGTTTTGAATAGGCTAAAATGACTTAACCTATCATAATACACCATGAAAATAGCTTTAAATGATGTAGTATAGGACCCTAGGGCTTAGGAATGACGATAGTACCCTTAATAATTTTGCTGCTAAAATTTGCCTGCCAGTCCCAATGAGGGACTGGACAAGTCGTCACACGAACCACAAGTCGTCGCATGTTGTTGTTAGGTCCACTTCCATGTTTCCTTAGGGGGTCCCCACAAGGGACCCCACGGGTATTCACTGGTGACCACGACTCATTACCTCTACTACCCATAGCTCGAACCTTAATTCACCCATTGACCACGACCATCCCAATGAATCGTGGTGTCTGACCACGACTCATGGGATTCAATCCATTAGGTGCATTTCCACTCCAACTCCTCCTTCCAATTTCCCTTGGCCACGACTGACTCAACGAGTCGTGGGGCCTGACCATGACTCATGGTCATGCCTGTGGTTACCCTAATGACAAACGTCCATCTCAAGTACAACACTTTACCATGAGTCACATCAAGACTCGTGGTCTACCCCCACGGGTCACAGCACGACTCATTCTGTGACTTGGTGCCAAATTTTTATTTTTCTTCGTTTTAACTTTCGGGTTTGATCTTTTGGCTTCCGGGGTATTACAACAATGCACTCAGTTGACCGGTAAACATAAGTTGATAGAAAGTTAGAAATTTAAAATTTATTTTTTAGTCTTAAAACAACCACTATTTTCTTAATACAAAAGGAAAAACCTCAGTTATATTAATATGCCATTTAGTTTTAAAGACTACTTTGTTAACTATTTCAATTCAAAAAATAATGATAGAGGAATACTTACAGTTTCAGAAATATGGTAAGAGAATAACAAGAAGGATAATTATTTTTGAAAAGCAGTGGTAGAGGAATATTTACAATGTCGAGTGCTACGAGAAGCTGGCATAAAACAATCACAAATAATAAAAAATTGGCCATGAAAGTTCATACGGAAAACTAAGGAACTTACAAAATTAGCATGCTTTAGTTGGTTGGCATACTCTTTATGATTTGCAGCAACAAGTTAAGAAAATGTAGCTATTGTGTAATATATTTTCTAAAAATTCATGATTTCAATGAGAAAAATGAATGCTCCAATAGAAACAGAGAAATACATCATAACTAAAATAGAGAAATGCATAATCCTAAAACATGTAGTCTCCGTTTGTTATGAAAATTAGTACAACTAAAGACTATCTAGAATCTAGATTATTAGAGCATAATAGAATAACATACTTCTGCATAGTGATATCGCATTAACGAAGTCAAAGAAGAGCATTTGTAAAAGGCACCACTAAATCTATTAGAAAATAAATGTCACGTGATATCTCATAGAAAGTATACTAACCTGATGGAGATGATGAAGGTTGAAGAATTACTAGACTTTCAAGTTGTTCATATTTACTCTCTAGAGTATCCACGTCCTCTTGTTGTGATTTTTTAGCGCTTTCAATAATGTAGCTTTTGAGGTGGTACCGGCTTTCAACTCCTTAGTGGTTATCCCACCCCCAAATCCAACTGCATGACTTTCGATTGAAGTCCAAAGCACCTTTTTCACCACCTCAATATTAGTATGATACAGTTCAAATTGTATCAACTCTTGAATTTCAGACTATAAAATACAAGAATTTTCAAAATATTGCAATGCACTAAATAAGAGGAAGGATATCTATTAAATGAATTTATCAGTAGACATACAATTTTTTTAATTATTTCATGTTTGACAAGTGTGTTCTCCTTCTTATAAGTTTCAAAGAAAACAGTTGCCATGTCTAGTGGATTACCATTGTTGCCTCCAATTACAATTGAAACAAGTCACATAAATCTTTAATAAAAATAGGAGGTGTACTTGTAGGATTTCATGATTTACTTACCAGTTCGTACATAATCTCTCTAATAGGCATGCTACCTGTATGATGAGGCATACTCAACTTAAACCTATTGACTGAGTTCTAGTACTTGTTTCCTCAATTAACAACACGACACTAAAATATTACAAGAAAGTTTAATGATTTTATTTTTAAATGTTAACTTATAAGCTAAACATGAAGAAAGTAAGCAGAGAACAAAGAAGTATACAAAACACCACTGCAATTTAATTTTGTGGGTCTGTAAAAAAAAAGTCATGAAAAACGTTCCAAAATAAATTTGGCTCTGCCATAGGTTCTAGAAAAGTAATCACAAGCCACTTAAAGTAAAATGGTATTAGTTAATAGTTATGAAGTCTACCTTTAATTTATCAGATAAAAAATGCTCTTTAGTCAATCATTTTTATTCACTCTTGTCTACTCCGGTCGATACATATTTTAGAACCTTGTGCAATGGATTAAATTTCACGTGTAATGACTTAAATTTCACTTTCTTATGTAATGATCCTCTTCAATTATTTCAATGTTTTTTCATATGTTGCAAAACATGATCTCTTTGATCATTCATGTTATTACTGTCAAATTTTTCCTGAAACATAAAGAGAATATCAACAAAACTCACTAGAATAAATGAAAGCAACTAACCAAGACATTAACATACAGATCACCAAATAGAGTAGTAACCTAATAGTTTTAGGATCAAAAATTAATATTTAGAACCAATAAAAACCACCAAGTATTGCTTACGCACACATAGTAGAGGAATATTTACAAAAGTAGTATTATACAATTGATGTTTACCAGCACATAAGTTACTGTTTATAAACTATAGCATACTCACACACCTTTTTTTGAGATTGTGAATGACAAAAAAGATGAAAAGGTCCTTGTTCGCTTGAAGTGTGAAGCGAAGCACTCGCTTCATTAAAGTGAAGTGCAATTTTCTTTTGAAAAAGACCATAATAAACCTTGTGTAGAGATACAAAAAAGAAAAAAAAGTATAGTTATAGTAACATTGATATCAAATTAGAAGAAAAAAAAGTTGCAACAACAATAATAGACAGTAAGATTAAGTCTCAACACACCTCATCTAACAAGCATCATTCTTGAAAAATAAATCAAGGAAGTATTGTTGTAAATTCTCACAGTAACAACTTTTCACATGTGACAAGATTATGTTCTTCAATGTCCAGCCACGAGTGTGCCCGCAATGGACACATATTAGAACTAGAAAACTAAATTGCCTTATAAATGAGGCGTGATTTGTCCCAACAACTCACTTTTGATAGAAAGTGACTCTTAACTTTTCTTAGGTTTCAATTGCAAAATATTCTTGAAATGGTTCAATTCTCTCACTTTTTTCCCTTTTCAGATTCACACGAACCTATAAATTTTAATGCAAGTCAAAAAAACTGAGAAGTTAAAGCCCACTAGCAACAAAAAGATATATCACAGAATAAAATAAAATACTAGTTTCACTTCTCAGAACATTTCTAGTTACTTCAGTCATTTCCCCCCCTTTTTTAGATTCACATAGACCTACAAATTTTACTGTAAGTCAAACAAAAAACAGTTAAAGACCACTAACAATAAAAAAAATTATATGGGAGAAAATAAATACTAGTTTTACTTAGAGCATTTTTAGTCACATCAGCCACTCTTTTTTTCTTTTTAGATTCACATGGACCTGTAAATTCTATTCTAAGTCAAATAAAATAAAAAGTTCAGTACCACCAATAATAAAAGAAAATAAAATACTAGTTTCACTTCTCTGAGCATCCAGAGTAGCTTGTCACTTCAATGCCCGAGGGAATAACATGCCTTATCTTGAGATGAGTAACTTGTGCCCGAGGGGAGAATTCGGGAGAGAGGTTATGGTTGAGTGACACATGTTTGAGTGGAGAATATGGAGAAGCAGATAAGTGGGAGTGGGTACCATGTCGATACAATACATGAATTTCTAGAGTCCCCTGTAGGTCAAGACTGGAAGGGCAGAATAAGACCCCCTGACATGTGTGTATAATGATGCTCAGTATTAAGTATTATTTGGTGATGTGATGGAGGAGTGTTCCCAGCACATCATTGATGGTACGATACAAAGAAAGGACCCAAAGAGTAAAGATTGGTTTGAAACTATGAGAACCTGGTGAAACTGAATCCTTGCATGCGTAGTTTACATGTGGTTGCAATGTTGATGTACTTGTTTATGATTTGTTTATACTTGTAAATTCATGTATGCGTCTGTGATGAGTTGGTGAATTGATTGTTGAGGATTCAATTTTATATTCCATGTGATCACTGGTGATTTGACTATTGAAATTGTAACTAGATATAAAACATATAGAGTTGATAAAATGATTGTTGAGAATTGCTAAGTGAGGAGTTAAGGCTGTCAGCAGAGTCGAGTTACTGCCTATGTAGTACCCGCTGCAGCTGTACCTTATCTCTATGGTGAGACTACTGATACAGTCACACCATTGCTGCATCGAGGCCCAATCCAATGAATAAGCCAGCTTAACACCTTAGTTTCAGTGGTTCTAGAATTTGTGTTATTTGATAACTATCTGTTTTAGTGAGTGTATGTGTCATGACCTGAGTCTACACCCTGGATGCGATATAGTTCTTAGAGCCACAAGTGACCCCAAACTAACCCATGGCATAATATTATTCTAACAT
>JACEIK010000048.1:709897-739853 GCA_018107945.1 Datura stramonium
CAAAGGAAAAGATAAAAATCTAATAACAACACTAAGTCATAAGCTGAAACTAACACTACATTATCTGAAAGCCTCTACTAATCTGATGAGTTATTGGGACAAATTTCCAACTAACTCCAAAATCTGAAAACTAGAAATATACTGAAATAAATAAAATATAACTTCCTTCCTCAGAAGATGAGGACTCACCAATGTCATCTGATAGAGTTTGGAACGTGTCTAACCGCCGGCTGAGTCTGGAAACCTAAATCTATATCATAAAACGATATAACATAGAAGGTATGCGGTCAATACTTTGAATGTACCGTGTATGCAAGAACAAACTATAACCTTAATAAGAATACTGAAAATCAAGAAACTGCATTGACAAGACATGCAATAAGCAAATCTGAAATCTGAGTACTAAAGGAATCTAAAAGTCTGATAATACTGTAAATGCTAATAACTATCTGAAGGTCAAAAGCAGATCCTGAAAGCTGGAAGACTGAACTGAATTGAAGACTATGACTGAACTGGATTAAACTATATTGTGGGACAGACTATAACCAACTTCTAACCACGTGAGCTAGATTTGGAGTCCGATGTATACCTCTCATCGGAGAAGGCCTACTATAACTTGCCAAGGTACAATAGCTGAATTGGGTGGTCACTGTCTGAAGCCCATTCGGGCTGACAGCCTATGGTGGCAACATAGTTCTGGGAACCTAGATGTGCTGGAACTTCGGCCCGCTCGATGCTAAGTCCTACTCCTAACTGGAAAACCTAATTATACCTAACAGTATTGATAGCTCAAAGCTAATGTCCTAAGACTAAATTTGAACTACTTATCTGAAAGCGTCTTGAGAGTCTGGAGGACCTGATAACTAAAAATACTAGTGTTCTAAGACTTGTCAGAGCTTCTTTATGAAAGCGTCGTAACATCCTAAAGAACACTAGCTATGCTGGAAATTGGCATTCTAAAACTTGTCAGAACTGCTTTATCTGAAAGCGTCATAACAGTATAAAGAATACTGGCTATGCTAGAAACTGGTATTATTGAGTTTCTCAAGACTGAAAATAGTCAAACTGATCAGCTAACATTTCTGTAAAACTCTAAGTATTCTGAGTGCTGATTGATCTCTAAGACTGAATATACCAAGATATTAACTTTTATTCAAGTATCTATGTTAATCATTCATAACTCGAGTAACATCTACCATATCAACATAACATTTCTGTTTGAGTCTAAATCATGCAGGTTTTACCTGAATTTATGATAGGAAAGCAAATTGAATCAATAGAACTAGAGCATAAATTTCAGTTAGAAAATACTCAAGTAAGCTAAAGAAAATAACAGAATTTAAGGAATTATTTAATAACTAAAAATAATATCATACACATGTAAGAATTCTAGTCATGGTAGTTTGACACTATTGAGGAAGTGGGGGGAATTTTACAGTCAAATAAAATCCCTAATTCATGATCTCTAGCGGTACTATAAAGCTAGGGTTTACTAAAAACCTTTGTGACACAAAGGTGAAAGATACCCTTATTGAAGTTCCACATACCTGTAGAAGAAATCCTGAAGAAGAAACTTGAATTCTTAGGAGAAAGAAGAACCCTAGTTCTTGACTTGAGAGAGAGAAGTCTGGAGTTTCTACGGTCTACTTACGTCTGATTCTGAGTTGATTAGGTAAGACCAAGAGTTTAGACTAGGAAAAACCCTTTAATTCATCCCAAATAAGCCTAATATGACCTAGTTTAAGAGTTAAAATCATAAGAAATTATAAAAATACCCCTGGGAAAAAGTTCACAAAAATCTATTTGTCTAGTGCTACGGGTTGTACCATGACCTGTGGTGACATCCTACGGGTCGTGGTATGCCATTCGTGGCTTCTAGGTGTCTAAAAAGGATTGTTGAAACCCCTGGTATGAGTTCCTAGTACGAGTCGTAACTTCATACTACGAGTCGTACCAAGATTCGTGGTGATTGGGCTGGACAGGTCCCACAAATCTGATAGTACTTCACTTAACTGGCCATAATATTTTACTCCAAACTCCAATTGATACAAGGTCAAATGTGTTGGAAATAAGACTCAAAGATATTCAATTTTATATGCTAGATCAACCCAAAACAATTCATTTCATATGAGTTATGATCGTTTAAAGTTGATCCTTGTAAGAACTTTCATGAAAACTCAAACAGTAGGAAGGCTCTCCACTCAACTTCATGATAGAGGTTCCTTATGACCCTAACTTGCATCCAATGTACTTCGTACACTTAAGAATTGATATTAACACCTTATTTCCTTAAATTCATCAGGTTCGGGTCCATCCACCTACCTAGAGTAGTTTCAAATTTAGCCAGAAAGTTCAAGGCGTACAACATCTTAACTCACGATTGAAATAATGATTTGTACCATCATCTTACAACTCGTACTGAGTATTTGTAGCTATTGATCCTTCCTTGAAAATTCTTTGAACCTCTGGTATAGATTCATACCTCCCTGGTATGGATTGTAGGATCTAATCATGGTTTCCTTTCCACTTCCTTCTAAACTCTCTGAATCATACCACGAACTCTTGGTATGACTTGTATTGACCCGGTACAAGTCGTCAGAGCCTGTTGTGAGTTATCAACCAAAATTTGCTAAGTTCTTTGGACAACACATTATGATTCCTTGGTACTACTCGTACAATCCTCCTACGAGTTGTACTGAGGCTCGTTCTGATGACATTTTTCAGTTTCCTCTACATAGTAAAACTTCAAATCTTGGATCTAGTCTTAGGGGATTTGGGGTGTTACAATTTGTTGTTTTTACATGTATATACGTTATTAATTTAAGGTTGACCGATGATGCCTACCAGTATATTATGTCATACTGATGCTACTCCTGCACTTATTTTCTGAGTGCAGACTGTGATCCAGAAAGCTCCAGTCGACCACATCTATAAAGGCAGCAGTGAAATATATGAGGGTGAGATGATTTCCTATCCAGACTGTTGCAAATCCTCCTAAAAGAAGATGTCCCTTGTTCATGGACTTATTATTTTCTTGTTTTATTCCTCACAGACTGTGGTTAGGTAGATGTCCTCAAGTATGATGACTTTTAGTTTCTAGGGATGTAATAGATAGTGTTGCAAATATTTATTTTGTTTTTATAAGATCTCCATTTTATTTTTATTTTATTTTTAAGAGTTCTTATCTAATAGTATAAATGCTAAAATTTGATGAATTAGTTGGGACACGTTGGTTCATCCACATGGGGGAATTAGTCTGGGTGACAATCACGACCACTTGGATTGTTATAATGAATGTATCAGAGCCCTAGGTTCATTTGTCTTATTGTAAGAGGATGAGTCTAGTAAAGTCTCGCGGATCAGTATGGAGACGTCTGTTACTTATCCTCGAGACACTAAGAACTTTAGGAAAACTCCCTTCCTTCACTCTCCTTTATACTATTACTTGATTCCAATTGATATCTAACCATTTCTTTCTTTCTCTCGTAGATGGTGAGGAAACGCACAAGAGGAGTTAGAGAAAAGGCCTTGAAGTCGGTGGTAGCAGCCGCAGCTCGTGGTAGAGGACAGGCTAGAGGGTGAGGTCATAGGAGAAGGCCTGTTGCTGCCAGAGGTAGGGCCTAGGCTACTAGTCCCATTCGGGACAGTTGAGAATCCCCAGTTCCTCCAGAAGTTTGGGATGGAGTGATTATAGAGGTAGAGATACCAACACAGGGAGGTATTACAGCCGCTATGGCTTCCTCTAAGGTCCTAGCTATAGTGCTGAATATTATGAATGGCCTAGTGGGTACTGGAGTGGCACCAGCAACTCCAGCAGGGCAGCACTTGGGGGTACAACATGCATCAACTGTAGCTCCCCACATAGACGAAATTTTTTTAGGTAGCCATGTTTCTAAGTTTAGTGACTTGGACGATGATGATTGGGGAGGAGCATGATCCATTTTGGAGGTTCACGAAGATAAAGCCTTTCATCTTCTATGGCACTGATGAGTTGGTAATTTACCAATTCATTAGGCTTTTAAACATGGGCTTTTGCTTGGTTTTCAAGTCATTTGAGAGGATTTTATGCTCTTTCTCTTTAGTTTTTGTAGGTATTTAATTGAAGGAGAGAAATCAAGAACTTGGACAAAAGCATGAAATTAAAGAAGAGGACTGGAGCTTTACAATACGGGACTAATGCTTCACTGAATGGAGTCAGAAAACGCTGGCTAAAACGCAGGAGCATAATGGACAAGAGTGGAAGGTGCACCAGTAGATGCGAGTCATCACCTATGAACCACTAGTGCTAATGCTGGACAGATCCAAATTCACTACCCGCACCTGCGACGTAGTGGCGTTTCACGGATGGGCACCGATGGAAAACCAATGACTCGCAAGTGAGGCCGCCTTAAGGAGGGAAAAATTATCCAGCACAAAATTTGAGGAGCATTTTTTAACCTATTTCTGTAATTCTCTAGAAAGTACCAGATATTCCATTCCAGAATTGTAGAGTTAGAGAGAAAAAATATTAAATAACTTTTCTTCTTTATCTTCCTCAAGGTGTAGACCACCATTGAAGATAATTTTTGAGCTTGCTAATTTACTCTTAATGATGAATTTTATGAATTTTCTTATCAATATGCTTTTATATTATTCATTTATGAGCAGATAGATATTTTTCTAGGGGTGTGTACATGATTGTGGAAATATTGGATTGGGTATGGTTATTTTAGTCTTGTAATTACTTATTTTGTTTAAATCTATTATTTTCTCCCAAATTATAATTGAATTACCGATAGTTTCAAATGTGGGTTATGTCTACTTATTCCATTTTTTTCTTGAAAAAGAGAAATTAAATATGGGTGAGAAAGCAATGGTGGGAAATTGGGTCTTGAGTGTGTGGTGTTGGGCTAGAGAGAGCCAAAACCCGTAATCATGAACCCATTAGAGATTTGAGGCTAGAGATAGCTCAAATCTTGCCTATGCTATAGTAGATTAATTAATTGGTGCCTTGGGGTTTAAGAGAACTCAAGGAATAGAGCACCCAATTGGTTGAAAAACATTGGATGTCACTTTATCCACAGTTATTTATGCTTATGAGTAATTAGTTCATTTTCTAGTTAATCCTAATCTAATCGAACCTCCATCAATAGCATACCCTTGTCCCCTGCTCAAAATTATTAAGTCAATTTGGTTACTTTGCTCTCTCGATAGTGATTTTAAATTTAAATTGTGATCTCTCTTTTTTCCCCAATATTTTGTTTTTATTTTCAAATTCATGGATGCAATTTTATTCAAGTCAATAGACAACTTTTGCGTTATTCAATTTCTATTCCCTATAGATTCGACCCAGACTCTTAGTTAGGTATTTATATTGCGATGATTTTTTACATTTCCTCCTCATGAGGAGTGGATTTGACTATCATCAATTTTGGCGCTGCCGCTGGGGAATAAAATTAGATAGCCCCTAGTTTATTATTGATTTGAATTACTTTAACATTTTGTATGTTGTTTTTTCTTTTCTCGTTGTTTTTGGGGTGCCTTTAAAGGATGACTGATATTACCCAATAATCTTAAGAAGGTTCTGTGGATGATCATATGGACCACGAGGATGATGACCCCATGATGCAAGACATAGCAGGTGCCATTTGCCTACCACCCACCCATAGTAGGGAATGCGGTGTTCCATGTGACTAGAACAATGTTACACCTGGTACAAATGAAAGGAATATTCAGAGGTTAGCCAAGTGAAGATGTATATCGACATCTTTGAAATTTCCTCGAGATAGCCAACCTTTCAACATCACAAACATAAGTCAAGAGTCGATCAGATTTGGGCTCTTTCCATTTTCTTTGACCGGGGAAGAAACCATGTGGCTTGAGAAACTCCCTTCGAGATGTATCACTTCATGGCAAGCGTTGACTGAAGCTTTCTATGAAAGGTTCTTCCCTCCTTCGAGGATGTTTCAGCTAATAGATGATATTACCCACTTCAGGCAAATCCTGGGGGAACCTTTAGATGAAGCATGACTCATATTAAAAAAGAAAGTGTTATATCCAAACCACGGGCTTCTGGATAGAGTGCTCCTTCAATTTTTTTATCGTTCCTTGGAATCCATAAACAAGTCCGTGGCCAATAAATTGGCGGGTGGATCTCTCATGGACCAGCCTTGTGGTATAGCCAGATCTCTTTTGGATAGAATGATCAAAATAGATCGAGCTTGTCATACGAGGGACATTGAGACACCCACGAATAATGGAGATGCAGAGAAGAGACGAAGAAAGGGATGAGACCCTAGTAAAAATGATGACCCAGCTCAAGTTAATGACAAAGAATATTTTGGGAACTAGGTCAAAGAATGTCAATGCTGTGGGGACTCAAAGTCCTATGTAATATGAGGATGAAGCTTCACGGCCAAAGTACGAAGAAGAGTGCCAATTCATGGCAAATCAAATGGGGGATTCTTGACGGGGGTACCAAGGTGAAAATCAAGTCCCTTAGCGTCCACGGGAAGAGAATAAGGGTTGGAAAAATTGCGACAACTAAGGTTTGGTTAATAGAAATGACAGATGAGGAAATCGTGATCAAAACCGTGATGGAGAATGTTATCACTGAAGCTGAAACCCATATGTTGCCCCTTTAAAGGATGAAAACCCCCAATTGCAACCTGGCGTGAGGGACGTGGGAAGCTCCAAGATTGAAGAGATGCTAGCTAGAGTACTTAAGATGTGGAATCCACCGATACTAGAGTTAAGGAATTGAAAGGGGAGGTGTCAAACCTCGCCCAAATAGTGAACTCCCACTCAGCATCAATTAAGTACCTAAAATCGCAAATGAACCATTTGTCTTTATAAATGAATCCTCAAATGAAGGGGACATTTCCTAGTGATACCATACCCAACCCAAAGAAGGTTGGTCATTGTATGTCAATTGTGACTAAAAGTGGCAGAGTGTTGGAAGATGTGGGTGTGAAGCCCAAAGATGTTGTTGATCCAAAAGCAAGTGGTGATATAGTAATGGATACGGTGACAAAAGCACCAAGAGATGTTAATGATGAAGAAGGATTGGATAATGAAGAAGTTGATATGACTCTTGTGATTGATGTTGTTGAAGAGGAAATTAGAAAAGAGGCTTTACCCGACATAGGCCAAGAGCCCAGGATTCCACCTCCTTATCCTCAGAGGGTAGAAAAGAAGAAGGAGGACAATCAGTTTCAAAAATATGTTGAGATGTTTAGTAAATTATCCATTAATATACCTTTGGTGGATGCATTACTCCAAATACCGAGTTACGCCAAATTTATGAAAGAATTATTGAAGAAAAAGAAGGTCAATGATGTTGGTGCAGGGGAAGTAACAAACCATTGTAATGCCATGATTACAAGCAATCTCACTCCCAAAGGAGAGGATTCGGGAGCCTTTACTATTCCTTGCACCATCGGGGTTATGTGTGTTCGAAAAGGCCCTATGTGATCTTGGAGCAAGTATAAATATGATACCTCTTATTATTTTCAAGAAGTTGGGGTTGGGGAGTCCCAAATTCACCTCAATGAGGTTGTTGATGGTAGATCGATCCATGAAGAAATCGGGTAGAGTGCTGGAGGACGTCTTGGTTAGGGTTGACAAGTTCATCCTTCCAGTTGACTTTTTCGTGCTAGATTGTGAAATGGATGTTGAAGTACCTATCATCTTGGGGAGACCACTATTTACAAATGGTAGAACATTGGTAGATGTGGAGCTTGGTGAGCTAAAACTTTGAGTGGGAGGTGAGGAAGTCACCTTCAAGGTTTGTCAAACCATTGAGCACCTGGATGAGTGCAAGGTGATAGGGGTTTTGAATGATGAGGCAGCACAAGACGAAGTTTGTGTTGATGAGGCTGATTCAGAGGATGACCCTCCAAAAAATGACAGTTAAGGAAGTATCATTCATGCCACGACGTTAAATAAGGCACTTCTTGGGAGGCAACCCAAGTGTTTTTATGTTTTGATTCCTTGATGCTTTGTTAATTTTGTTTTTGTAGGATGATTGGATGAGAAACATGGAGAAGGAAAATAGGGCAGACACTATATTAGACCAGCAAAATGCAAGTGCTCAATCACGAGTTGCTGCCTTGTCGCACAGGAAAAGCAGAAGTAAAAAAAAAAGAAAAAAATGGAGGAAGTTGATGTCTCACCGGTGGAACGCTAGAGGCATTCCGCGAAACACCGATCTGGTGCAGGTGTGAAACAGTATACCTGGAGGAAAGTTGAAGATCCATCAAATGACGGTTGATCACAGCCAGAAAATAGTGAACTGGGCTTTCGAGCGGTCACCTGCATTGGAACCGACAAAATGTCGGTACTAACCGGCGGGCACTAGTCTGGTGCGAGTGGAGGTACATAAGTTTATTTTTTAATCTTGATCACCCATTGACTAACCCGACCCAAAACACTTTAAAAATGTTCTAAACTGGTCAAAACATCCTTTTTACCTTTCCAATACTCTCTCTCTCTCCACCTTTTTACCTAACCACACCCTTTTCACTTTCCAAACTTTACTATCATTAAAACCCACCATTAACATCCACTTTTTCACTAACCAATCACATACTGTCTCTTCATCCTATATAAACCCCTATTCTTATTCTCTATTTCTCACTTCTAGTCACTCAAACTCTCTCTTAGCAACATAAGCTTTAACTCTTTGGAACACCATTGTTGGTCACGAACAAAGCTTTAGTTTCTTCACTTATTCTCAATTCTTAAATTGGTATGTGTTCATGAGCTCTTACATTGTTTTAATTTTGTTGACTGTGACAATGTGAATCATGTTGCATCTAATATTTTCAATACTCATGTTCCTCATTACCCATTTTCTTGCTTTTTCATTGTTGAATATTTCTCATTATGTGGATATGTGGGGGTTGAATATTAATTGCATATTGTTGTTGTGAGTGTTCATTATGGTTGAAAGTAAGAGGTGAAATGTGTGTTAGATATAATAATTGGGGGTGAAGTTTGAGTAACCCCATGTACTAAAAAGGCACGATTAGCCCGATGATAGATCGGGTGACATCGTTCTTAAGGGCAAATCATCATTTTTATTTTTAAAGTGAGTGAGTGAGTGATGAATGTGAAAGATTTCTATTTAACTGAGTTTGGAGATGAAATACACTGAGCAACATCTGCCAGCGAACAACCGGTCAGGCCCCGAAACACCGGTTGAAACGCAAGTCAGGGTGCAAGGCTTCAGGCCACTTCCCAGACCCACGTTTCACCTGCACTTCGTGGGTCAAAACCAGCTAAACACCGGTGTGGCGCTAGATAGATAATTTTCACAAAGTCTTCTGGAAAGCACCGGCCTCTCAGCGGCGATTTGCGGGTCTCCACCTGCATTTCGCAGGTCTCGTGTTAGTACCACTAGTACTTGATATTGATCCTGTAAATTGTTGGTCATCCAATCTTTATAATTTCTTTCCTTTTCTTAGGATAGTTGTTGCTTTTTATATTCAATTAAGAAAATATATTAAAAAAAAGAAATGTTATTTTGTTGCGGCACTAACATAACTTTGCAAAATTATGACTTCATCCAGATAGTCAGACAAGGATAAGGCTCCTTTAACTTCAAAAAGCAAGAGCAAAGGGAAGGCCAAGTCAAAGCCAGCCCCTACCAACACCAGGGAGGAAATCATATTTTGTGTGCCCAACATGAAGGCAAACTATGCCATTTGTGAGGAAAGATCAATCACAACGGAGAAAAGATTTGATCATGCGGGGATGAGGAATGACTTCTGATAACATCCAAATTCACTTCTCTTAAGGAGAGAGTATAGATGGAGGTTGCCAAAACAGATATACCCAACAGGTGTCGAGGTCGAATCCCACAGGGAATATTAGTTGATCACGCAAGAGTTGTCTATCAAATTGAAGTAACTTGCATCAATTCTCAACAACAATAAAGTAGAAATTAGGGAATAACAACTTGTCAATTAAACTATAAATTTTTCTCATGAAAACAGGGACAAAGTGTATAAATTACCACAGGAGAGACTACTAGGGGTGTGAAATTATCGGGGAATTATCGGATTGGGATTATTAACATCTCCTATCCTTAGTAAATAGTATAATTAGTTGTGGACAGGGTGGCATCCTATGTTTCTCAATCATTTAGATGTCTTATACCTTGAGTTTTCTCAAACCCCAAAGTCTTTTTCACAACCACCACATCAACTTGGGTAAGAATCAACTATTTCTAACTTTAATTTTCAATGGGTGTTTGACAATAGGATTTGGCTACTCTTTCCCAACCCCACATGATCAACACCAAATTACCCACTAATATTTCATCACCCATACTCTAAATTCCTTTTTCAAGAAAAATTAGAGGAAGTAAAAACAACCCACATTTGCAACTATGATTATTTAGATGGAAACTTAGATAAAACACTAGAATTATACTAATTGAGTAAGTTTAAGATCAATTGAACAATACCTAATCCAATCATCTACACACCCATAACAAGGAATTTAGCTACTCATGTAAGTATAAGAAGACATTGCACTCAATAATAATTCAATATCCATTCAACAAAATGAGTAAGAAAAATTCAAGATCAAGGTTCTGATCTCCAATGGAGTTTTCTACCTTTTCAAAGAAGAAAAAGATGAGTGCTTCTCTCTCGATTTCAATACAAATCCAATAGAATAATTATGGAATAGAATGTTCAGATCCTTTTTGAGATATACAAAATTAGGGTACCAAAATGCTCCTCTTTTTCTTAGCTAGACACTTTTCCCCTTTTTTGAAAGGCGTCACTTGCGAGACACCGATGGTTCGCCGGTGCTACCCCGCAGTTTGTCGGTCAGTCATAGTTGATGGCCAGTGATCTCCATAGCACTTCGACATTCACCAATGTTGATCCGTGGTTCACCAGTAACTAAATTTCCTCGGCACAATATTCATTTGTGATTCATCGGCATTTCTCTGGTGTCCTCCTATGGAGCACTGGTCCTTGTTTCCATTTTCAAGTTTTTTTCCCAATTTCATGTTTTTCTACTCGAATTAATGTGACGACCAAAACGTATAGCCGGATCATAGATACAGGATAAGGAGCCCCGAGAAACCCCAAGTCGACCCATGGCATAAGCATGCATTCACTTCAATCACATAATTGGAAGACTTAACATAAAGAACGTAACCATAGCATAACATATGGGAGAATCAGTATTAGACTTATACATTATGGCAGAATACAACTTGTAGTCTGATAAGCCTCTAAACATGAAAGGTGGATTGATGGGACAACTCCCCAACTAATCCAACATCCAGAAACTGAAAGGAATAACATAGAGTATGAACATATGGCCCTCGAAACATGAGGACTCACCAATAAGCTGATAACAATCTCGGAAGCACTACTGAGGAGGATGAGCCTGAGAATCGGGACTTTTATCATAAAAAGATACAACATAGAAAGTATGTGGTCAGTACGTTGAATGTATTGAGTATGCAATATAAATAAAATGGACATTTAAATCATGTATGAAATTCATAAAAGATCATAAGAGTAGGACATCGTGCTTGTATCATAAATCATAGTAACATATCATACGTCTCAAGGTTTTCAAAACATCCATAACATACAAATAATCACAATCATATTTGAAGAGGTTTACTTGAGATAACTTGAGCCATCATATATAATCATAACATGCATAAATCGTGAGGAACAGTGGAAGATTCTCTTAACCGACATACCCCATATGAGCAGACATGAAGCCTGACTGTAACCCTAGTTAGGAGGGTGTTCGTACCTTGCCAAGGGTAGGAACCATGAAGGACATGATCATACATGAAAAGGTCCATTTTGGATAGGGACAAACATGAAAGGGTCCCAACATACCTACGGTGGCACGTAATTCATGAGATTCGGGCTTAACTTGAGGTCCGAACCTACTCGGTGTTTGATACTATTCCCAAAACATATGTAGTGCTCATAATAATACATACATAAGTTCATGGGCTAGTTAAATCATGATAATCGTAAACATTCTTGAACATATAAGAACTAGCCATGACTTGAGGCCCGTAGGTCGGCCAAAAACATAATTCATGATTGATAAAATTCACACATACTTGTAGATCATGCATATAGCTTAAGATTCATAAGTTCATAATAGATAACATAATAAATTCACAATTCATGCTGGGCTTATCAAAAACAACAATGTAGATCATAAATCGATTCATCATGGGGCATGCATAATAAAGCTTAATTGTTTAGAAATTCAAAATCAATAATATTATAATCAATTTAAATCTAAAAATATGATCAAAATTAGTAGATTATGATAAGATTTCGAAATAACAAGACCCAGAATTAAATCATTAAATTTTATACAAATCAATTATAAAACCCCATGAATGTTTGATAAATTATAAGTAGAATCATTGAGTAGGAGCATGGGTGTGGAAGGATCCACCCATTGATGACCTTACATACCTGAAAATACTTGATTCTTAATCTCCCTTGAAAGCCTAAGCTGGAATTTAGAGAAATTGGGAAAGAACACCTTGAATCATCTTCTATTCTCCTCCCTAAACTCTTGCATGCATGAATAAGGCTTAACATGGACTAGTCCCCCTTAAAAGTCTCTATTCAGACCTTAAAATGGCATAGTTTAGGCATTAGAAATTTAGGAATTATGAAAACATGCTTATAAAATGTAGAAAAATAAATGCCAGGGGTCCCAACGAGTGACCTGACAACTCGTTTCCAGGGACCACGACTCGTGGCCTTGAGTCGTCAGGTACACTGCCAGAATATACCTTAGAGACCCCATGAGGGACCCCACAAATCGTGGTGGGTGACCACGACTCGTGGTCATCATTCGTGGTCCCTACTGCCTTAGCTCCCTGGCCATGCATTCCCTTCTCTCCACGGGTGATCTCATGAGTCGTGAGGTCTGACCATGACTCGTGGTCACCCACGTGGCCTTCCCAAAAACTCTGCCAAGCCCAGTTTGACCACGAGTCACTTCATGAGTCGTGGTCCTACCTAACGAGCCACCTCACAGACCGTCCTGTGATCTAGTGCGAATTTTCAGTTTTTCTCCGTTTTGACTCCCGGGTCTGATCATTGTGTTCTCGGGGTATAACAATATCTCCCCCTTGGGAAAATTCATCCTTGAATATTAGAAACGTGAAGAAAACTCAAAAACAAGCAATTATCAGATGCAATTACTGATCATTTAAGCTGAAAACTGACGGAATGACTACCTCCAAAAAGAACTACATAGCTAAACTGGATTCAAACACCACATACATATACCATCTCATAAAACAAACTTGTACACATGAACCGAACACGAAAACTGAGTAGAGAATTAGGGAAAAACTAATACCTCAAACTGAAACTAAGTTGGTAGAGAACAGATGTGGGTATCTAGCCAGCATATCTGCTTCAGCTTCCCACATAGCTCCTTCAACATGTTGATTTCTCCATAATACTTTAACCAAAGCTACTTCTTTGTTCCTTAGCTTACGGATTTAACGATCTAATATTTCCAGGGGTACTTCTTCCTAACTGAGGCTGTCTTTTACACGCACGCTGTCCACAGGGACTACTAAAGCTGGATCACCTAAACACTTTTTCAAAAGTGACACATGAAACACAGGATGCACTGAAGATAACTCTGAGGGCAAGTCCAACTAATACGCCACCTTACCAACTCTCCTCACAACCGGGTAGGGACCAACATAGAGGGGACTGAGTTTCCTATTCTTTCCGAACCGCATGACTCCCTTCATGGGACATACCTTTAGAAACAGCCAATCATCCACCTCAAACTCCAAATCTCTCCTCCTCACGTCGGCATATGATTTCTGATGACTCTGAGCAGTTTTCAACTGGTTCCTTATCAACTGAACCTTCACCATCACCTCGTGAACCAAATCTGTCCCTATCATAGCTGCCTCACCAACCTCAAACCACCCGATGGGAGATCTACACCTCCACTCGTAAAGAGCCTCGAACGATGCCATCTGGATACTAGAGTGATAACTGTTACTATAAGAAAACTCGATTAAGGGAAATGATCATCTCAACTACCTTTAAAATCCATAACACACGCCTTCAACATGTCCCCAAGAGTTTGGATTATCCGCTCCACCTGGCCATCCATTTGCGGATGGAAGGCCATGCTGAGCTTAACTTGAGTCCCAAGCCCCTTTTGGAAAGACCACCAAAATTGGGAGGTAAACTAAGTACCTCGGTCTGAAATAATAGATAAGGGAACTCCATGAAGTTGAACCAACTCCCAAATATACAACTTTACATAATCATCCGCTGAATCGGTGGTCTTCATCGGTAGGAAGTGTGCAACCTTTGTTAACCTGTCTACCACCACCCAAATGGAATCATAGTGTCGTCGAGTAAGAGGTAGGCCTGTAAATAAATCCATGTTAATCTCTTCCCACTTCCATGTGGGAATGCTAATATCCTAAAGTACGCCTCACAGCCTTTGATGCTCGACTTTCACTTGCTGACAGTTTGGACATTTGGCTACGAACTCTGTAATATCCTTCTTCATACCATCCCACCAATAGATTTCTCATTTGGACACCTGGCTACGAATTTCGCAATATCCTTCTTCATACCATTCCACCAATATATTTATCGAAAAATAATGATACATCTTGGTGGCACCCGGATGAATAGAGTACCTCAATCCATGAGCCTCATGCAACAACTGACTCCTCAAATCATCGACATCTGGAACATATAGGCAACCTTGGTACCACAGTGCCCCATCTCCCCCTTGGGAGAAGACCTCCACCTTATGACTTCAAACGACTTCTTTCAGCTTTACTAACATTGGATCCTCATCTTGTATAGCTTTCACATCAGTCACCAAGGACAATTCTGATCCGTTTTGCACAACAACAACACCATCGGTCAAGTCAACCAATCTAACTCCCAACCTTGAAAGTCGATGGACATCTTTCACCAGCTCCTTCTTTCCCTCATCCACATAGGACACACTCTCCATAGAGAGCCTACTAAGCATGTACGCTGCCACATTGGCCTTACTTGAATGGTAAAGGACACTCATATCATAGTCATTGAGTAGCTCCAACCACCTCCTTTGCCGAAGATTGAGATCTTTCTGCGTGAACACATATTTCAAGCTCTTATGGTCCGTAAACACATCTACGTGGACCCCATACAAGTAATTCCACCATGTCTTCAATGCGAACACCACCGCGGCCAACTCAAGATCAAGGGTTGGGTAATTCTTCTCATGGATTTTCAACTATCTTGAAGCATATGCTATCACTTTCCCATGCTGCATCAATACACACCAGAGTATGATTTTCGAAGCATCACAAAATACTACAAAACCATTGAAACCCTCGGGTAGGGTCAACACTGGTGCTGAAGTGAGTCGAGTCTTCAACTCTTGGAAACTTTTCTCACAAGCCTTCGACCATTGGAACTTTACCTTCTTCTGAGTCAACTTGGTCAAAGGTGCTGCGATGGACGAGAAACCCTCAACAAACCTCCGATAGTAGCCAGCTAAACCCAATAAACTCCGAATATCTGAAGGATTCACTAGCCTGGGCAAATTCTTCACCGCCTCTATTTTCTGAGAATCTACCTTTGTGCCCTCACTCGATACCACATGGCCCAAAAATGTCACAGAGTCCAACCAAAACTCACACTTGCTGAACTTGGAATACAATTGGCGATCCTTGAGAGTCTGAAGTACTACTCTCAAGTGAGCGGCATGATCCTCCTCGCTCCGAGAGTATGTAAGGATGTCATCAATGAACACAATCACGAACATGTACAAATATGCCTTAAACACCCTTTTCATCAAGTCCATGAAAGTTGTAGGTGCATTGGTTAGTCCAAAAGACATAACAAAAAATTCATAGTGACGGTACCGAGTCCTGAAAGTAGTTTTTGGGATGTCGTTCTTTAGAACCCTAAGCTGGTGATACCCGGATCTGAGATCTATCTTTGAGAAACACTTGGCACCCTGAACTTGGTCAAAAAAATCATTGATCCTGGGCAAAGGATACTTGTTCTTAACGGTGACCTTATTTAACTCCCGATAGTCAATGTACATCTGAAGTGAACCATCCTTCTTTCGGACAAACAACACTGGTGCACCCCATGGAGACTTACTCGTCCTAATAAAGCCCTTATCTAACAGGTCCTTCAACTGATCCTTCAACTCTTTTAGCTCGGCTGGAGCCATCCTGTAGGGAGGAATAGATATAGGTTGCATGTTAGGAAGAAGGTCAATACCGAAATCATCTCCCACTCAGGAGGAACACCTGGAAAATCATCAGGAAAGACCTCTAGATACTCACGTACTACTGGAACTGACTGGATAGTCGGGGTTTCAAACTCGACATCCTTAACCCTAACTAGATGGTACATGCAACCCTTAGAAATCATCTTCCTGGCCTTAAGGTAGGAAATGAATCGACCTACAGACACGACTGAACTACCCTTCCATTCTAAGACTGGCTCACTCAGAAATCTGAACTCTACTTGCCAGGTTCTACAATTAACTGAAGCATAGCATGCAAATAGCCAATCCATGCCGGGAATAAGATCGAAATTGGTCATGGATAACTTTATCAAATCTGCTGAGGTGACCTTATGAAGGACTGAGACTGGGCAACCTCTATAAACCCATCTAGTTATAACTGAGTTACCTACTGGAGTGAAAACTGAGAAGGGTTCTAACAAGACATCGGGACTGACCCTGAAGCTACGGGCCACATAAGGTGTCACAAAAGACAAGGTGGCCCCCGGATCTAGCAAAGCATATACATTAATATGGAAATCTCGCAACGTACCAGTGACCACATCTAGGGAGACCTCCTGCTCCTAACAGGATGCTGAAGCATAGAATCTATTCTTGCGCTGATCGCCAACTGTGCTAGTAGATGCTCCCTGATGAGCAGAGCGTGCGGGAGGGTTGTTGAACTGGAAGCTGGGCCTTGGCCCCCAACCTGATCCTACCTCGCAACTGGACAATCTCTAAGCATGTGTCTGTGCTTCCCACACCCAAAAAAACACCTGAACCTGCCAAACACTGGCCTGTGTGCCCTCAACCACACATGCGACAAGTTGGGATGCTGGAATCCACGGGCCTACTACTATGACCCCTCGAGCCTGATGCTCACCCTCTCTGATCATGTCTAAGTCGGGATGGAACACTCAATGCCGAAGATGCTGGGGCTGATGATCTCAGGTGAGTCTACTGTCAGTGCCCACGTCGGACATCTGTTGAGAGAATCTGTGGTCCTCAATCCTGGCCCTTTTGGCCTCCCTCTCTCTCATATGTGCCTCCTCCATCTGCTAGGTTTACAACACTATGCGAGGAAAGTCCATATCCTAGTGAAGCATGGCAGCCCTGCAATCTTTGTCCAAATAACCCGTTATCCCATGGATGAATCTACTCACTCACATCCTCTAATCGGCTACCAACTCTGGGGCATATTTCGATAGGCGAGTGAACTTAAGGGCATACTCTTGTACATTCATTCTTCCTTGCTTCAAATTCACAAACTCAACTGTCTTCAGCTCCCTCATCTAACGAGGGAAGAACCGGTCTAGAAATGTAACATGGAACTCTTCCCACTTGACCGAACCTGCTCCTGTGACCCTGCTATCCTTCCATTGATGAAACCAGATATGCGCGACCCCTTTTAGATGATAAGAGGACAACTCGATGCACTCAATCCCATTCACCCCCATGACTTGGGTGATTTTGAAAATCTCATCAACAAACTCATGTGGGTCCAAATCTACCTTGGACCTAAGGAACTTCGCCGAATTCATCCTCAAGAAGTCTCTGACTCAAGCCGCCGCTGCGTTACCATTTTGTGGAACATGCGCAACTGCCTGCTAGTTGTCCTGAACGGTCAAGGCCTGCACAAGAATCTGAAAGCAGCCCGAAACTCAGCATGGGTAGCCGACTTTGGTGCTTGAGGCTCCTAAAGTGGTGGGGCTGGCTGATGCCCATAACCATTGCCATCCTCATGGCCTTCACCACTTCTATTCCTTCTTCCATTCATTATTAGAGGATCCATGAATTTTCAATCACGAATAGCACGAATTAGAAGGATAGAAAGACTTTTCATCGCACAACATAGATCATGAAAGAAGGGAACATTTCCTAAATGTCTCGTAGCCTCTTCGTCATAAGTGTGGTGTGTTTCACACCCATGAAAAAGAATCTACTCAACGTGGATTTCACACACCCTAGGACACTTCCAATCTATTGCTCTGATAAAAAAATAAGCATGTGTAATGAATATGAAAATATGAATCATATAGACAATGGGAGACTCGTCACTTAACCGACATACCACGATGGAGCTTACGTGGTCCTGACTTCACACTCAAGTGGACAGAGCCGTCCAAAACCTTTCCAGGGATAAAGACGCTACCATGATATCGATATCAAGCTCATGGGCCATTCGGGCCGGGGATAGCTCACAAGGGAGGTCCCAATAATATAATAGTATCAACCTACATTGGCACATAATTCTGGGGCATAGGGTGATCAACCCTTAGCCCCCTTGGTGCTAGACTCTTCTCCCAAAAGTATGTATATGATCTACATTGTCTATTGAAGAAGCTCAATAATCAAGTACATCTCAAATACGACATCATGCATATGAGAAGATTAGAGTATAGAAATGAGAGGTCCAGAAGAGANGTATATGATCTACATTGTCTATTGAAGAAGCTCAATAATCAAGTACATCTCAAATACGACATCATGCATATGAGAAGATTAGTTCAAAACATACCACAAGATGAAAATATACTTGGGAGCCTTTACTTCAAAACCATGTGACAAGCTATGCATAGGAAGACTTAATTGAAAACATACCACAGGCTAGAATATAAAATTTGGGAGTCTTCACTCCAAAACAATGTGGTAAGCTTAGTTCGGGAAAGTCATCACTTAAACTCAACATATGGGCATTTCCCAAAGCTTTATCATGCTTAAAAATACTCAATTCTCATCGAAAACATAATTATAGACATGGGTAGCTTCAAATCTTGCTTTTCATCATAATATCTCATCATCATCACATTTACTTCACAATTCTCACTTTTCATGATCATATCATCAATGGGTTTCCACATTCATAAGTCTAGATTTTATAATTTTATTTGAAATCATTATAAAATCATCCCATGCTTCACAATTCAATAATAAAATCACAATCAATGCATATCCATGTAAAGAAATTGAAAATTCATGCATTTGGGTAGAAACTCCATACTTGATCATAGGAATTTCTCATATTTAGACGGAAAGTGGGAATGGGTGTGGAAGAAGACACCTACTCACAACCCTACATACCTGGAAAGGATTGATTCTACCACTTCTCTTATTGCCCAAGAGAGATTTGAATGAAAACCTTGAAGAATTGCTCTAGATTACCTCTTCAACCTCTCAAGCTTGCACGCATGGAAGGAATAAATTAGAATAGGTGTTTCTCTATTTAAACCCACTAAAACAAGCCTTAAAAGATGTAGTATAGGCTTTAGGAACTTAGGAATTATGAAAAGGCCCTTACTAAATTTGCAGGAAATTACTGCCAGGTGGTCCTAACGGACGACTTGACGACTTGTGATCACCACCCGTGAAGTACACTACCTCATTCTATGGAATTTCTCATTTGGCTGGCAATGGGGGACCCCACGAATCGTGGTGGCTGACCATGACTCGTGGTCACCACCAGTGAAGTACACTGCTTTCTTCCTTCTCCTTTACCCCACGACTGACCTAACGACTCGTGGGGGCTAACCACGAGTCGTTGCCACGCCTGTGGGGACCCTTTTCTTCAAACTTCCCAACCTTCTCATTGGCCTCCCCACTAGTCACCTGACGACTCGTGGGCTATCCTCACAAGTCGTCTCACGACTCATCCTGTGCCTGCAACATAAACTTTACATTTTCCCAGTTTCAACTCCCGGGTCCGATTTTTGAGCTCCCGGGGTATAACATTTTTCGTAACTGGCACCGCCTGATCCACGACCGATCATACGACCTGTAGCAGGATCGTGCCTGTTGTACCTTCTGTCTGTAAGTACATGGCTTACTGAAATTTTGGCTAATTGTTGGGCAGTGGTACAACTCGCACATGCTTCCTATGAGTCGTGCTTTGCTTCCATGGTCTGGCTCTGAGAACTCTAACTTCTTATGAAATGAGTCACGAGTGTTGTGGTACAACTCGTACCTCCTAGCCATGACTCGTACTATCTGAAGTTCTGCGTAGCACTAAACATCCTCTGAAGACCACCACTTCTCCTGGTACGATTCGTACATTATTGCCACAATTTGTAAGTCCATCCATATCAGGAGTCTACCTTGGTGAAATTTCTTCTGAATATTTTCACGATTCAAGTTATGGCTCGTACGGAGAGTCGTAAGTTGCATTTTTCCCAATTCAACCATCTGAAACTTTTCACACTTCTCAGTACAGCTCGTACCATGAATATATGGCTCGTACTGAGACTATCACTTTAGCTCATTTTCTGCACTTTCAGGCTTCTTTTGCACATTCTTTCTCCAACACTTATTTTTCCTATAATCAAAGAAAAAGTTCCTTATATACATATAAACACACCTAATTTCATGCTATTTTCTTAGTTTTGAGCGTCGAAAGTGTTGTAAACTCACAACACATCTTGGAGCTAAAAGAAATGTTGATTTCTTCTCCAATCATTATAGCACCTTATTGATCAAAACCCTTTGAGCTCATGTGCGATGCTAGGGGGCAGCATTAGGAGCAGTCCTGGGTTAGCGGAAAGAAAAGATATTTCATCCCATCTACTATGCTAGCAAATCTCTAAACGACGCGCAAACTGAGCAGTAGTTACAAGTTGTTGTGTTTGCATTTGAAAAGTTTCGGACATACTTGTTGGGAATGAGAGTGGTGGTGCACACGGACCATGCGGCGCTTAGATATTTGATGGCCAAGAAATATGCTAAACCTAGACTTATTAGGTGGGTTCTATTGTTGCAGGAATTTGACTTTGAGGTGAAGAATCATAAGGGATGTGAAAATCAAGTGGCCGACCATCTATCACGCCTAGAAACAAGTGGTCAGTCAGGAGTACATGAGAAGATCAATGATGCCTTCCCGGATGAACGTATTCTAGCTGCAACCCATGATTTAACACCATGGTTTGCCAATTGTTCTAATTACTTGGCCAACAACATCATACCAGAAGGTTTGAACTTTTAACAAAAGAATAAATTCATGTGTGATATCTAGAAATTTTATTGGGACAAACCTTACCTCTTCTGTAGTTGCACAGATAGTTTAATACGATGGTGTGTTCCAGAAGTGGAGATGGTCCCAATGCTAGAGGCTTGTTATTCTTCACCTGTTGGAGGCCATTATGGGAGTGTGTGGACAACAGCAAAGGAGCTATAGTGTGGGTTTTATTAGACTACACTATATCAGGATTCCCATGACTTTGTGAAGCAATGCGATCAGTGTCCAAGAACAGGGAGTATTTCAAGGAGGCATAAAATTCAGCTAACACCAATCTTGGAGGTTGAGTTTTTCGATGTATGGGGGATCGACTTCATGGGCCCTTTTGTGAGCTCATATAGAAACACGTACATTTTGGTGGCAGTTGATTATGTCTCTAAATGAGTAGAAGCTATAACATTACCCAATAATGAAGGGAGGAGCGCAACAGCCTTCTTGAAGAAACATATTTTATCCCGATTTGGCAATCCTAGAGCTATCATAATTGATAGGCGATCACACTTTTGCAATCGATTATTCAGCACCTTGTTAGCCAAATATGGTGTGAAACACAAAGTGGAAACCCCTTATCACCCATAGACTAGTGACCAAGTAGAAGTTTCAAGTCGGGAAATAAAGTCTATCTTGACTAAAACAGTCAATGTAAACAAAAAAGATTGGGCTCGGAAGTTGATGATGTCTTGTAGGCATATGAGACTACATTTAAAACACCAATAGAGATGTCCCCATATCAACTTGTGTTTGGAAAATCATGCCATTTCCCTGTTGAATTAGAACACAAAGCCTTGTAGGCGTTGAAAATCTTAAATATTGAATGAAGGAGAGTTATCCAAGGGCGAGTTTAAAATCTGCATGTGTTGGATGAATTTAGAATGAGGGTATATAAGAATGCAACTATTTATAAAGCCCGAACAAAAACATTATCATGACCAAAAAGTTTTGCAGCGTAGTTTTTCTCCAGGGAAATGGGTGTTGCTATTCAATTCATGACTGCGACTATTTTCTAGGAAGCTAAAATCCAAATGGTCAGGGCCATTCAAGGTATCTCAAGTTTATGAAAAGAGTTCCATAGAACTCCAAGGAGAAAATGGGGGTAAGTTCAAGGTGAATGGTCAACGAGTAAAAAGATATCTGGGAGTTCTAGAGGAGGTTGGCCGAAATAGAGGTCTTATACCTAGATGAACCATAAGTCATAAGAGACCTTCATCGTGCCACGACATTAACGAAGGCGCTTCTTGGGAGGCAACCCAAGAATTTTTATTCTATACTCTTATTGAACATTTTTAATACATTGTTGTTGTTGATTTTTTTAGGGTGGTGAACTTCAAGAAGGACAACGATAGGGCTTGGTCGGTGCTAAACCTGTGAAATGCTAATGTGCAAGCGCCAAGTGCCTTCATCTTACTGGCAATGCAACAGAATGTAGGATACACTAGAGGCAATCGATGACTCGCTGGTGAAACACCAACATCACTTCATGAATCGCCAACTCTATTAGTGCACCTGGGGATTCAAAGTCAGTGGAAACTTATCCGGCGAAGCACTGCTACAAAGCGCAAAATGCCAGTAAGTTGCCAATCTCAACCATTGTACCTGGGAGTAACCATAATATCGGCTTCTCACCCGGTGAAATTCCTATATCACTTCGCAAAGCACCGGTCATTCGCCTATCCTGAATCAAGTAACTCACACAGGTAATGTCATCGGTCGCCACATCGGTGAATTGCCGATTCGCGTTGGTGATCGCCGGTGTGCCCCGATCTGGATTTTCTTCTTATCAGAAGTTTGATGAACCTTAAAACTATTAATCTTCAATTACCCTCTTTCCCACCATTTCTCATCTTCCCAAAATCCCATTTTCCCACCTAGTCTCCATTAATGACCACCCTCCTCCTATCCAATCAACTTCCCCTCTCTTGCCACTTAAATACCACTCCCCACTTTCATTCCCCCATCACCTTCACTCACCCATATTCTAAAACACCATTAGTAGGCAGAAGTACAAGTTCACACCATTTGTTGCTACCCCAAATTTTGGTAAGGTTTCTTTCACTCATGCTCTTATGTGCTTATCTCATGTTTTATTTCACAATGTTTGGCTGTATTTTTTTATATGGTTGTCATATTTTGTTTAGGTGAGGTATGGGGTGAAGTATGAGTAATCCCTAGTCGGTCACCCTTTTAAGTTGCCCGATGATAGATCGACTAACACCTTTCTTAAGGGAAACTTCTCGTTGTTGCATTTGAAGAAATCTGTGTAGCAAAGTAGGGGAAACATGTGGGTTTAATTTCATAAGATGCCTCCTACCAGCGAATCGCCGGTTAAATTGCGGGTTCAATTGCACAATTCTGACTTCTGTCACGAATCCAAAATTCATCGGTGTTTCGCAGTTCAGGACTGGCGTTTCATCGGTGGAGTGTCGGTGGCTATGGTGTTCCCCTAGCAACTAATTTATATCAGCGGTTCATTAGCGCTTCATAGATCCACATCCGCCTTTCGCCGATGGTTTGTTAGTGTCACTTGAATCACTTCTTCTTCTCATTTGGTTCTTCTTTTGCTTCACTCCGAGTTTCTTTTAAATGTGTGAATAATTCTAACCTTAGTCTATAGCATCAAGTCCACATCTAGACAGCCTCACAAAGGCCAAGCATCAATGAGCACCAGCAATGCGCCGAGCTTATCTTTTGAGAAGGCCCATTGTATACAGTTTAATCGCTTTGGGTTGGCTAGAATAGAGGAGTATTATGTCTCTTTCAAGCAGACGCAATCCATCCATGCAGAAGCTAAGTTTAAGGTAGAATTTTTCAAATCTACTTTCCCCGATATTTACTATCAGATTAGTATATGCGATTGGGATCCATTCACCATACCTATTGACCCCTACTTCCTGGAGTTTGTGTGGTATTTTATGCATCATATAAGGCTCGACAAATACTCCTAAAACACAAGGGCCGCACAGATACGTTACCGTACCTACCGTTTGTATGGGTGCGTGGCCAAGAGGTGCCCTTAACTCCAGAGGCAATTAATTCCCTCTATTAGGCCAAGCCAATCCAACCACATTCAACATTCCACAGGATGGTAGATGATAAAGCAAATTAGTTCCAATGGGTAGACAACATAATTGCAATGGGTCAATCATAGCGGGCCATCTCCAGGGGTTTGATCCATCGACGTGATCTTAAATTTGAAGCCCGTATGTGGCTAGACTAAGTTTGTGCTAGGTTAATCCCTTCTCAGAACACAACAGAGGTCCCAATTGAAGTTTCCATTCTTATCACCTTCATCATGGATCATGTCCACATCAATGTTGGAGAGGTTATTGCAGATCAACTCAAAAGAAGGTCCAAGCAACAGGCTACATCATTACCATATTCTAGCCTCGTGAGTATGTTGTGTGTACAGGCTTCATGCCCTTTGTTCCGACCATTGAATAAAACTGTGCGGGCTGACAATGTGATTACATTGACTACAAAAATTGATAGAGATGCCCCAACTATGAAGTGAGGAAAAGGTACAAAAAACCAAACTGCACCACCACCTTCTATGTCCTCTAACACACATGTAGGCCAGTTCTAAGTAGCTACGGCTCCCGCCATCACACCTCTTGACTTTCTCAAACTAATACAAATGGCTCAAGTGCATGAAAGTTAGCTTATGAAGCTATCTAAGTATATCCCTTCCATGATCCAGCAAGCCATCAAGAAAGCCACATAACCTGCTAGAGATAAGTTGAAAGGCCTCTACCTACAGTTGAGGTCCTAGAAAATGAAGTGATTAATTTGAGGAAAGAGGTGGCTACACTCACTGGACCTCCATTTTTTAGCAACCCAACCCTTCCTGAGCCTGCAACGGTGACCTTGTAGCCCGAGGCACCCAAAAGTCCGCCTGATGATTGGTGGGTAGGGTATGACAGTGGGTCAGAAATAGTGTCAGATGAGGAGATATATCATAGCCAACCGCCACTGCCTCCAATACTCTTTGGGTACGATGTAGATCCATCTTAGAAACCTAGCGGGGTGGAGACTACCTCTTACCATGAGCTTTACACCCTGCTAGATAAATGGGTGGTGCTAGGACCTGGGAAACCATTGCAAATCCCACCTAATCCATTGAGGCCGACTGCTGAGGAAATGACTTCTTGGCACTTTAATGCAGCCACGTATTCCTGGGGCCTTCATCCCAATCACTAATTCAATTAGGAAGCCTCCTTCAACTTACTGTCTTTTATTTTTGTTCCATTAGGTGCAATGTACGATTTAAAGTGGGGGAGGGGTGTGTATGTCTCACAAAGGAATGAAATGAACGAGGTTTTAAATGTTAGTGTGGTAATGTTGAAAATTAGGTCCTTGTTTTGAATTGTTAACTATTTCTTTATAACCCAAATCTTTTGTTTTGTTCACCTATGTAAATAGTAGAATAGTAATCAAACTCCAAGGATTTTCTTCATACCACAGTTCTTTTCCGAGGAGCATTTATCTTTTTTCTTTTCTCTTTGTTGTCGAATGGGGTTGGTACTTCCCGATGATATATTGTGAGGTAACTTTCTTAAGGAAAAATGACATATCATTTTTGAGTCTTGTGTGGAGCTATTTTGGGAGTTATCCCCAGAAAAATTTTTGAAACGGAATTTTGTAATGTGGCATGAAAATGAGAAATGATGAATGGGCGTTTGAAATGAGAATGCAACACTCTTTGTCATACCTTGTAGATTCCTCATTTGACTTATGAATTTGCATGTTCTAATGTCTTGAATCAATATCTTGTATGGATAATGAATTTTGTGGAATCTTTAGGTGTGATTCCTTGTGTGGTAAGGATTTTTGGTGAATCTCATGCATAGCTTCTTGTCTAGAACTTTTCCTAAGTGTGACTCAAGGCGAAATTCTAGATGTAGATACACTTAGAACGTGATCTTAGACTCTCTTTTGTAAAGTCACGTCACCCAAAATGACCACCTTGAACATTAACCATTGATAGCCAACGTTTGAGCCTTGGACCCTTTCTTTGAAAATACATTACAATCCTAAAGATTATTTTTAATCCTTCTCTTTGGCACCCATCCTCCTTAGTTTCTAGTGATGAAACAATGAAAAATGAGGCTTGAAGCCCAAGAAATAGGGAGAAAGAAGGGAATGAATTTGAAATGAGGCAAAATCAAAAATTTGGGGTTTAGCAAGAATAGGGAGAAAATAAGAAGCCAAAAATTGAGGTAGCACCCAAAATTGTGATGAGATGAGTGAATTAATGGGGGTGAAAAACCTTGAATCATCAAAAGAGGAAGAATAGTTAATAGGTACTATATCTTGCATAGTAAGGCTAAATGTGAAATTCATAAATGTTACAAAGGTGGCTCGTGTTACACAAAAGATGAAGGTGATGAACAAGGAAAAATAAGGTGGAATGATCTAAACAAGATGTTGGTGACTACAGGCATTTGTAAAGGCATTAGAGAGGCATTAATCACTAAAGCCAAACATGTATCCTACCCTTAGCCCTAGCCTTCATTACGTCCCACAAGTCCTAAGTGATTTTAAGTGCAATTGCTCTACATTAGAGGCGAATTACATGAAAGGAAAGTCTATGGGTTGAGTTGTGTGCATGAAGATTGCTTTTGGTAGAGTGAGATTGACCATCTTTTTCTACAATTCCTTGTGTGCATGCATTGATTTCATGATAAATAATAGGGATTCTCTCTTCTGTGACTGACATCATTCCTTTTGAGGACACAATTGTATTAAGGTAAATGTGTGTATAAGGTATGAGAAGTGAAAGCTCCAAGTCAAGCTTTTAATGTACAATGATGAATTGAGATTCTATGTGTGCTTCGTGGATAAGCTATGCCCTTGTTTTGCAAAATGAAAGCTCTTGTGAATCATGTTTTTGAATGGTGGTGGCCCCTTGAAACTTTTCCGTTGTTTTTGTTTTTCGGGGAATTTGCTTCTCTTTTTTGGTGAGTTGGTGAGCATTTTTTGGATTGTAATGAATTAAGTGGGTCATTGACATGTAAACTCATGTGGAGTGGCATGTTTCTCAACTAATAAGAACTACATTACTTGAGGACAAGCAATGGTTCAAGTTTGGGGGTTTGATGAGTTGGTAATTTACCAACTCATTAGGCTCTTAAGCATGAGATTTACTTAGTTTTCAAGTCATTTGGATGAATCTTATGCCCTTTTTGCCTTTTTATGTGCAGATATCTAACTTGAAGAAAAAGAGCAAGAAGTGGAGTAAAATAAGGAAATCAGGTGAAAATCGGCACTTCACCGGAGAAGATCGACGAAACGCCGACCAAATGTAGATGATCACTTCCTTGAGGAACTAAAGAAACCGGCGGTCGCAGACATCAAAAGAGGAAGAATTGTTGATAGGTGCCATGTTTTGCATAGAGAAGGCTAAATGTGAAATTCATATATGTTATAGGGGTGCTTGTGTTACAACAAAAAATGAAGATGATGAACAAGGAAAAATTAAAGGGAGTGATCTGAACAAGATGATGGGATGTTGCAAGTTTGTAAAGGCATTAAGGAGGCATTAGTCACTAAAGATAAATATTTATCCTAACCTCAACCCTAGCCTACACTATGACCCACAAGTCCTAAGTAATTTTAAATGCAGTTTCTCTACATTAGTGGCGAATTACACGAAGGGCAAGCCTATGGGTCGAGTTGTATGTATGAAGATTTCTTTTGGGAGAGTGAGTGTAATATTCTCTTTTTTTATGATCCCTTGTGTGAATGCATTGATTTCATGATAAACAATAGGGACTTTCTCTTGTGTGAGTGGCATCGTCCCTTTTGAGGACACAATTGCATTAAGGGTGAATGTGTGCATAGGACATGAGAAGTGCAAGCTCTAAGGAAAGCTTTGAATGTGCAATAATTATGAATTGAGATGCTATATATACTTCGTGGATAAGCTAAGCCCTCGTTTTGCAAAATGAAAGCTCTTGTGAATCATGTTTTTGAATGGTGGTGGCCTCTTGAAAATTTTCCATTTTTTGGGTAATTTGCTTCTCTTTTTCGGTGAGTTGGTGAGTATTTTTGGGTTGTCATCATTCAAGTGTTCATTGATGTATAAACTTGTGTGAAGAGGCATATTCTTCATTTGGTAAGAACTACATTACTTGAGGACAAGAAATGGTTCAAATTTGAGGGTTTGATGAGTTGGTAATTTACCAACTCATTAGGCTCTTAAGCATGAGATTTAGTTTAGTTTTCAAGTCAATTAGATGGATTTTATGCCCTTTTTATCTTTTTGTATGCAGATGTCTAATTTTAAGAAAAGAGCAAGAAGTGGAATAAAAAGAAGGGAATCAGGTGAAAATCGGCGCTTCACCGGAGAAGACCGGTGAAATGCCAGCCAAACATAGAAGAGAACTTCCTTAGGGAACTAAAGCAATCGGCAGTCGTGGACATCAACCGGCGACTCGCTAGTTAACTCGCCTACTGACACCTGAACATGCCAGAGCAAAGGGAAAGAAATCAGCGGAGCATGGTTGGAGGCTGGCGAATCGCCAAAGGACACTGGAAATCACTGAAAGACCATTCAATTATAGTCGTCGATTTGCAGAATTTTATCGGCGAAACGCGGGTACTCTCGTAAGTGCCAGAACGCCTGAGAAGGGGCAAATATGTCCAACACTGAAAAAGAGAGTCTTGGATACAATACTTTTAGATATATTCTAGAGAGAAATACTCTGTACCTATCAGACCTTAACTTTTAGCTTTTTGAGAATATTTTCTTTGTATAATAAGAAAGTATAATTCTATTGGTGGAAATTGTAAAAGATTATTTTCTTTTTTCTTCTTCTTCCTCTTTAGCAAGGTAACACCATTATTGAGGACTTATTGCTGAATTTGATTTTTCTACTCTTATTATTGAAATCAATGAGTTTATTGTTAAATATGATTTTTAATTTCTTAAACATGAGTAGATAAATCATTAACTAGAGGTGTGTGGTGATGAGTGCTTAATTAGTTTGGGTATTGCTAGATTCATCTCAATATTATTTAATTAGTATAAATCTGTTATGTTCTTTTCAATTTATAATTGAAGATCCATAGTTGCATATGTGGGTCTACTTTTCTTACTTGATTTTTGCTTAAAAGAGATTAATTGAGTATTGCAGAGAATTCAATGGTGGAAATGGATGTGATGTTATGGAGTTAGGTTAGACATAGCCAAACCCACATTCTCACTCCTAATTAATAGCTAATAGCTAGAGATTAGTGCATCTATTGATCCAAACTTGATTGGGCTGATTTAATTGTGTCTAGTGGTTCGAAAGAACTCTAACAAGAGGCATTTATGAGGTTGAAAAATATAGAATGCCCACCTGCCCAAAGTTATTTACACAATTTGAACTAATGAGATGATCTAGCATAGCCTTGTTTAATTAACACATCATCTACACCACACCTCTAGTCTTCTCATTATTGTCAACAACTTTGGTTATTTTGCTATTTTAATTAGCCGAGTTAGAATCTATACCATATTGTTAACATCAAGTCTCCCCCAAAATGTTTATTCCTTTGTTATTTTTGAGTGGTGTGAACTAATTTTAATTTTCCAAATAACACTTGTGCATATCATTTGTTAGTCTTTGTCGGATTCCCCAATTCTCTTGGACTTTCAAGACTAGTTTGGAAATCAGTTTACCCAGGTAT
>JACEIK010000048.1:750607-763681 GCA_018107945.1 Datura stramonium
TTGCTTTGCATACTCAGTACCAGCGGTACTGATGCCCAGTGGGGCGCTGCATTACTTGCCTGCAGGTACTCGTAGACGAGGAGGCGATCCCTCGTGATTCTAGTCAGCTGTTGAGGTGTCAGCTCCTGTCATCCGGAGTCTGATTCCCAGAGGTGTAGCTCTCTTACTTTTGATGTACAGTATGGGTAGGTCGGGGCCCTGTCCCGATCAGTTCTGTCATTACTCATAGAGGCTTGCAGATTGTATGTTTATCTCCATGTCGTCAGTAGAGCCGGTCGTGTGAGGCCGTGCAGTTGTATAGTTGTTTAGCATCCTTGTGTTTATATTGGCCGTGTGAGGCCATAGTTTGATAGTAGTGGTGACCTTGCCGTCATGTAGCTTTCAATTTTTTCTTGTTAAGTTTCAGTTGTTCTGGTCAGCTGTTATTACAGGTACAGGTGGCTATAGGCCTAGATGGCCGGAGGCTGTGTTTACAGACGCTATATAGCCCTTTGTTTCCAGGAACCTGAGATAGAGCTAGCCAGGCACCGGATGTGCCTCGGTCCACCAGTTAGTAGTCCAGGTCCCTCTAGGGCACCAGGTGCTGGTCATACCCCTCAAGGCGGGGCGTGACAGCTTGCTCCCATATCAATTTAGTTCAACCCCTACTTTGGGTGAATCCTCACCATCCGAAGACATCCATCAGTGTAGACTTGTTATATCAGTTTAGTTTCATACTTGGTGTTACTTATCTATCACGACCCGAGAGTACACCCAGATCATAGACACGGGACAAGGAGCCCTGAGAGACCCTAAGTAAACCCATGGCATGAGCATATAACTAATTCATTCACATGAGACGAATATCTTGACTTAATAATCATAAACTAACTGAAAATCATAACATGAGTTATAAGAAACAACAATACATGATCCAAACATAAATGGATGAATACTACAAATAGTTCTAAAAGCCTCTATTCATAAAAGACAGGTGGAAGGGACAAAACCCTAACTAACCCCAACATTTATAAAAACAAAAAGATAGACACGATCCGAACATGAAGCCCTCAGATCATGAGGACTCACCACTGAAAGCTGAGAGCGGAACTGAGAAAAAACTAGGAATGATGCTGAACTTGTGAACCAGATCCTAAAAATATGTGGGTTAGTACTTGGAAGGTACTGAGTATGTAAGGTATGCAAAACAATACTTAAAAACATAAAAGTTATAGGAGTGGGCACATCATGATCATAAGACTGAAATTGTAAGTATATCGTAAGGCTCAAGATTTCCAAAATATTCATAAACCTATCATAGTCGTAACATGTGAGAAAAACATTTCATAAAACATAACTTGAGTCAAAATAACACTATCATACATGCATTAAAACCATGAGGAACAATGGTAGATTTCTACAACCGACATTACCCCATATGAGCACACATCGAGCCCGACCTGTAAACCTAGTCGAGAGGTCGTTCATACCTTGCCAAGGATATGAACCATGAAAGGAATGATATCACTCCTGAAGTCTCCGTAGGGCATAGGGGATAGTAACTGAGGAGGTCCCAAGCATTACCTACGGTGGCACGTAGTTTTAAGATTCGGGGCATAAAACCTAGGCCCCGAACCTTCAAAAACACCCAATTGTTGATATCGAACTAAAGATCCCTTTTCCTCACATTAGCATAAGACTTTTGGAGACTTTGAGCCATTTTCAGCCTTCCTCTTATTAACTGAACTTTCTCCATAGCCTCATGGACTGAATCAGGACCCGCTAATGAAGCCTCAGAAACTTCAAACCACCCAATGGGCAATCTACACCTTTGCCCGTAAAGAGCCTCGAATGGTGCCATTTGAATGTTGGAGTGATAGTTGTTGTTATAGGCAAACTCAATAAGAGGAAAATGCTCATCCAAACTACCCTTGGAGTCAATAACACAAGCTCTCAACATTTCTTCAAGAGTCTGGATAGTCCGCTCCGCCTGACCATCTGTTTGAGGATGAAATGCCGCGCTAAGCTTGCCCTGGGTGCCAAGTCCATTTTGAAAAGATCTCCAGAACTGGGAGGTGAATTGAGTACCTCTATCTGATATAATGGACAAGGGTACTCCATGAAATCTAACCAACTCTCGAATGTACAACTTAGCATAATCTTCTACTGAATCGGTGGTCTTGATCGATAGAAAATGAGCAGCCTTGGTCAACCTATCGACCAAAACCCAAATGGAGTCATACTGTCTACGAGTGTGGAATAAACCTCTTACAAAGTCCATATTGATTTCTTCACAATTCCAAGTAGGAATGCTAATTTCTTGGAGTACACCCCCCGGTCTCTGATGCTCGACTTTCACTTGTTGGCAATTCGGGCACTTGGCAATGAATTCTGTGATATCCCTCTTCATGTCATTCCACCAGTAGATTTCCTGCAAGGAATGATACATTTTGTTGGCACCTGGATGGCTAGAATATTTAGATCCATGATCCTCATGCAACATATGACACCTCAAACACCCCATATTCGGAACACATAAGTGACCCTGGTACCAAAGAACACCATCTCCCCCTTTGGAGAAGACTTCTACCTTCTAATTTTGAACAACTTCTTTCAACTTTACCAATATGGGATCTTCATCTTGTTTATCCTTCACCTCCATTACCAAGGATGACTCTGACCCGTTCTGAACTACTACCCCACTATCGGTCGAACCAACTAATCTAACTCCCAACCGTGAAAGTCAATGTACCTCCTTTACTAGCTCCTTCTT
This sequence comes from Datura stramonium, assembly GCA_018107945.1. Classification (NCBI taxonomy): domain Eukaryota; kingdom Viridiplantae; phylum Streptophyta; class Magnoliopsida; order Solanales; family Solanaceae; genus Datura; species Datura stramonium. Next base: position 753,360 of record JACEIK010000048.1, read on the forward strand.
TTCTTTACTCACATGTGACAGACTTTTCATAGAAAGTCTACTAAGGGCATCTGCTACCACGTTGTCCTTACCTGGGTGGTAAAGGACACTCATGTCATAGTCCTTAAGTAGCTCCAACCACCTCCATTTCTAAAGATTTAGTTCTTTTTGTGTGAACACATATTGTAATCTCTTGTGGTCCGTGAATACATCTACATGAACCCCATACAAGTATTTTCTCCATATCTTCAAAGAAAATACCACCGCGGCCAACTTAAGATCATGGGTTGGGTAATTTTTCTCGTGAATTTTCAGCTTTCTGGAAGCATATGTTATGAATTTCCCATGTTGCGTCAATACACATCCCAGTCCAACTCTCGAAGCATCAAAATATACCACAGAGCCATCGGTACCCTTCGGTAAAGTCAACACCGGTGCTGAAGTGAGTCTGGCCTTCAATTCCTGGAAGCTCTTCTCACAAGCCTCAAACCATTAGAACTTCACCTTTTTCTGAGTCAATCTAGTCAATGGGACTGTAATGGATGAGAAACCTTCCAGGAACCTCTAATAGTAACACAGTAAGCCCAAAAAGCTCCTGATCTTCGAAGGGTTTACCGATCTTGGCCAGTTCTTTACCGCCTTTATTTTTTGGGAGTCCACCCTTATACCTTCGCTTGACACTACATGTCTCAAGAATGCGACTGATTTAAGCCAGAACTCACATTTGTTGAACTTGGCGTATATCTGGTTATCCTTGGCGGTCTGAAGTGCTACCTTCAGGTGTATGACATGCTCCTCCTTACTCCTAGAGTATATTAATATGTCGTCAATGAACACAATAACAAACATGTCCAGATATGCCTCGAATACCCTGTTCATTAGATCCATAAAAGCTGCAGTGGTGCTGGTTAGACCAAATATATAACAACAAATTCATAATGGCCATATCAAGTTCTGAAAGCAGTCTTTGGAATGTCGCTCTCTCGAACCCTGAGCCGGTGATACCCGGACCTGAGATCTATCTTGGAGAAATATTTGGCACCCTGAAGCTGATCGAATAGGTCATCAATCTTGGATAAGGGGTATCTATTCTTGATGGTGACCTTATACAACTGGATATAGTCAATACACATCCGAAGAGAACCGTCTTTCTTCCGGACGAACAATACCGGGGTACCCCATGGGGACTTACTCGGTCTAATGAAAACCTTATCCAGCAAATCCTTCAACTGCTCCTTTAACTCTTTTAGCTCAGCTGGGTACATTCGGTAGGGAGGAATTGATATGGGTTGCGTGTCGGATAAAAGATCAATCTCAAAATCAATCTCCCTCTCGAGAGGAACACCTGGTAGGTCATTTGGAAATACCTCGGGATATTCGCATACCACAGGGAACTGACTGAATGGTCTAGGTCTCAGACATGAAATCCTTAACCCTAACCAAATGGTAAATACAACCCTTGGAAATCATTTTCCCAGCCTTGAGATAGGAGATAAAGCGACCTACAGGTACCGCTGAACCACCCCTCCATTCTAAAACCAGTTCACCTGGAAATTGAAACTCCACCACTCGAGTTCTACAATTAACATAAGCATAACATTCAAACAACTAATCCATACCCATGATGATGTCAAAATTAGTCATAGCCAATTCTACTAAGTCTGCGGAGGTAACCTTATACTATACTGTAATGGGTCAACCTCTATATACCCACCTTGCTACGACTGAACGACCGACCGGAGTAGATACAAAAAATGGTTCTGACAAAATTTCAAGACTGATTCCAAAGTGACTGGCAATGTAAGGTGTCACAAAAGATAGTTTAGCTCTCGGATCTAACAAATCATAAGCATCAATATGAACGAATCGCAACATACCCATAACCACATTGGGAGAATTCTCCTGCACCTGTCAAGAGCCAACTGCATAAAACTGGTTCTGGCACTGGCCGTTATCTGAACCAGTCGAAGCACCCTGCTAAGCCTGACGTGCCACTAGAACTACTAAACTAGTTGTTGAAGTGCGGGCTCCACCAACCCCTGACCTAGCTGCGCGGTAATCCCTGAGCTTGTGTCCAGGTTTTCCACACCCAAAACAAGCGTCTGAGCCAACCAAAAATTTCAATGGGTGATTCGTGCCACAATTAGCACAAGATGGGAAAGTGTGCTCTGTGTGCATGCAACTCTAACCCCTCGAACTTGAGGCCCTGCTCCTCTGATCGTCTCAAGGCCTAGATGGGGTGCTGGTTGAAGATGGTGCTGGTGTAATGGACCTGTGCTGGGATGCTAGTGAGGCCCACCCCTGGCCTCGATTGGGAAAACCTGTAGCTATAAGTTCTGGCCCTCTTGGCCTCTCTCTGCCTTATATGGCTGCCTCCATCTGCTGGGCATAGAGGATTATCTGTGGGTAGTCCATATATTGATGAAGCATGGATTTTCTACAATCCTTGTCCAAATACTTGGCTACTCCCTGCACGAATCTTCTCACCCGCGCCCTATGGTCCATCACTAACTCTAGGGAATACATTCATAGGCAAGTGAACTCAAGTGAATATTCTAGCACCGTTATCTTTCCCTGTTTGAGGTTAAAAAACTCTCCTGCTTTCAATTCCCTCATCTCTCGAGGGAAGAACCTGTCCAGAAAGGCCATGTAGAAATCATCCCAGCTAATAGGACCCGCTCCCGCTACCCTGCTGTCCTTCCATTGCTTGAACCAAATATAAGAGACCTTATTTAGCTGATAAGAGGCCAAGTCCACACACTCCTCATTTGTCACCCCCATCACTCGAGTGACCTTCAAGATCCCTCCAATGAACTCGTATGGATCCTCGTCCACCTTTGCCCCTGTGAACTCGAGAGGGTTCATCTTTAAAAAGTCTCTGATCCGGGCTGCCACTACATTTTCGTTCTGCGGAATGTGTGCAACAGCCTGCTGGTTGACCTGAGCGGTCAAGGCCTGCACCAATATTTGAATAGCTGCCTGAAACTTGGCGTGGGCAGCTGGCTCTAGTGCCTGGGGCTCCTGAACAGGTGGGGCTTGCTGACATCCATTATCATTTCCACCCCCGTCGCCTTCATTATTTCTGTTCCTCCTTCTATTTATCCATCTGGGAGCCATAATTTTTCTGTAATAGCGAATTGCATGAATTAGAAGGATGGAAATATTTTGACCGCATGACATAGATCATGAAAGAAGGGGATATTTCCTAAAATGTTAAGTAGCCTCTTCATCATAAGTGTGGCGCACTTCACACCCATGAAAAAGACTCTACCTAATGCGACTTTCAGACTCCCTAGGACATGTCTAAACCTATTTCTCTAATACCAAGTTTGTCACGACCCGAGAGTACACTCGGATCGTAGACAAGGGACAAGGAGCCTCGCGAGACCCCAAGTCATCCCATGGCATGAGCATATAACTAATTCATTCACATGAGATGGAAAGCTTGACATAATAATCCTAAACTAATTGAAAATCATAACATGAGTTATAAGAAACAAAAATACATGATCCAAACATAAATGGCTAAATACTACAAATAGGTCTGAAAGCCTCTAATCATAACAGACGGGTTGAAGGGACAAAACCCCAACTAACCCCAAAATTTATGAAAACAAAAAGATAGACACAATCCGAACATGAAGCCCTCAAATCATGAGGGCTCACCACTGAAAGCTGAGAGCAAGCTAGAAACGATGCTGAATTTGTGAACTAGATCCTAAAAGCATGTGGGTAAGTACTTGGAAGGTACTGAGTATGTAAGGTATGCAAAACAATACTTAAAAACATAAAAGTTATAGGAGTGGGGAAATCATGATCATAAGACTAAAATCGTAAGTATATCATAAGACTCAAGATTTCCAAAATATTCGTAAACCTTTCGTAGTCGTAACATGTGAGAAAAACATTTCGTAAAACATAACTTAAGCCAAAAGAACATAATCATACATGCATTAAAAACATGAGGAACAATGAGAAATTGGGCATGGGTAGGGACTAAACTACCCATTCAAGACCCCACATACTTGGAATTACGCGACTCTTAACTCCCTTGAAAAGTCTTAGGTGGAAACTTGAAGAATTGATGAAGAACACTTGAAATTCCTCCCACTCCCTTCTTTAGTTCTTGCAAATGCCAAAATAAGACTTAGCATGAATTTTTCCTCCTTAAAAGACCCTGTCTTGACCTCAAAATGACATGGTTTAGGGTCCAAAAGCATAGAAAATTCGAAATTACCCTTAATGAAATTTCCCTAATAAACAGTTTTGGCCCCGACCACGACTCGTACTACGAAGTCACGACTCGTGGTCACCTCACCACTTTCAATCTTCTGAATCTGTCCACGACTCATAGTATCGTCCTATAGGTCGTACTGTCAGCCGTGGCACCATCCACCCATACCAAGAATGACTTAACCAAAATACTCATCATGACTCATTGCTGCATCCTACGAGTCGTACCGTGACCCGTGACGACTCACTCTGGCACCACTGAGAAATTCACCACGACTCCAAACCACGAGTTATACCTACACATCGTGATTTATTGGACTACTCGTGATATGACCTCAGGCTCTCGAATTCATCACGACTCGAGTCACGAGTCGTAGGTCCTCACCAAGATTCATACCTCGAGTCATACCGGTGCTAAATTCTAGGTTTTATGCAGTTTTCAACTTCAACTGCTGGGTCTATTCTTAGGCCTTTCCGGGGTATTACATTATCCTAGCATCTCATCAGATAGTAGAGGCTTTTTAGACATAAACTAGTATGTTTAGCTTTGAGGTTTAACATTGCGATATTATCATTTGATATATGCTTTATGATATTTAGTATTCCGCTTATTCATATTCATGTTGTTTTTTGCTTGATTACTTTTAAGTAATGCTATGAATGTACCATGGGTTAGCTCGGAGAAATTCGTGGTTCTAAGTTTTGTGTCTCGATTCTAGGTCCTAGATCGGGTCATGACAAAACTTGATTTAAGAGAAAATGTTTAGGTGTGTCCTAGGGTGTCTGAAAGCCACGTTAAATAAAGTTTTTTCTATGGGTGTGAAGTGTGCCATACTTAAGGGGAAGAGGCTACAAGAAATGTTAGGATATCTTCCTTCTTTCATGATCTATCTCATGTGATGAAATAACTCTCTATTCATTACTCACGCTATACGCGTTTACAGAAATATGCCTCAACACCGATTTAATGATAGAAGAAATAACAAAGAAAATAGCCATGGAAATGGCAATGGAGATGGGCATCAGCCAACCCCACCAACTCCAGCGGATCCTTTTCTTAAGTAGGTCACTCATGCTGAGTTAGTGCAGCAGTTTAGATGTTGGCATAGGCCATGACCTCTTAGGTCAACCAGCAGGTAGTGGCCCATGTTCCTTAGAATGGGAATGCAGCAGTGGCGTAAGTGTGAGGCTTTCTCAGGATGAACCCACCTGAGTTTCTTGGGTCACGGGTAGATGAGAAACTGCACAAGTTCCTTGAGGGAGGCAAAAGCAATAGAGTTCGTCAACTTGAAGCAGAACAACAGGACTATTCAGGAGTATGCTTTAAAGTTCACCCATTTGTCCAAGTATGCATGGGAGATGGTTGCTGATCTTAGGGCTCGTGTGAGTAAGTTTGTGAATTGAGTGTTATATTCCTTGATCAAGGAGTGCAGGACCACTATGTTGATCAATGACATAGATTTCTTCTTATTGGTCATATATGCCCAGCAGATAGAGGCAAAGAAGATGAAAGAGAAGGAGAGAGAGGCTAAGAGGGCCAGGATAGGGAGTCATGGGAACTTTTAGCAGAGGTTCGGAGGTGGAAATTGACCTCAGTTCCACTAGGGGTCATCAGCCCCAGCTCCATCATCAGCCAGAGTTCCATCTAGGCCTCGAGGAAAGAAAAGAGGGTAGAGTGTCAGTATCTAGGGGAAAGAGGAGCATGTCTGGAGATCAACTTATCCAGTTTCTAGGAAGTGTGGCAGGAAGCACCTTGGCGAGTGCTTGGTTGGTTTAGATGTTCACTCCGCGTATGGGAATCTCGAGCATATGCGCAGGTATTGTCCTTTGTCTAGGCAGGGCAACAATAGAGGTTGTGCTCCAGATACTACTTCAGTAGCTTCAGTAGCTCGCCCATCTCAGCAGGGTGCCTCTTCAAGTGCAGGTGGCGAGTAGTACCAGAACAGGTTTTATGCACTTTTATCACATCAGGAGCAAGATGTCTCTCCTAATGTAGTCATTGGTATGTTATGAGTATTCAATCTTGATGTGTATGCATTGTTAGATCCAAGGTCTACCTTATCTTTTGTGACTCTTTATGTTTCTATTTGTTTTAGAGTCAATCTCGAAATTCTGTCAGAACCCTTCTCACTCTTTACTCCTGTCAGTGAGTCAGTTTTAGCTCGACGGATGTACAAAAATTGCCCTATCATGATTCTTCATAAAGTCACCTCAGCCGATCTAGTGGAGTTAGGTATGATCGATTTCAATGTTATTTTTGGTATAGATTGGTTACATGCATGTTATGCTTTAGTCAATTGTAGAACCCATATAATAGAGTTCCAATTTTTTGGTGAGCTAGTCCTAGAGCGGAAGGTTAGTGCAGTTGTGGCTATAGGTCATTTTGTTTCCTATCTCAAGGCGAGGAAGATGATCTCTAAGGGCGATGTACATCATCTAGCTCGGGTAAAGGATTCTACGTATAAGACCCTATCTCTTCAGTCTGTCCCTATTGTATGTGAGTATCTGAGAGGGAGATTGACTTTGATATTGATCTTCTCCCTGATACGCAGACTATATCCATTCCTCCTTACAAAATGGCTTCATCCAAGCTAAAGGAGTTGAAAGATCTCCTAGACAAGGGTTTAATTAGGCCTAGTAAATCCTCATGGGGTGCTCTAATTCTCTTTGTTCAGAAGAAGGATGGTTCCTTTAGAATGTGCATTAATTATTGGTAATTAAACAAGGCCGCAATCAAGAATAAGTATCCCCTCCCCAGGATTGATGACCTATTTGACCAGCTTCAGGGGGCTAAGTGCTTCTCAAAGATAGAACTTAGATCCAGATATCATTAGCTCAGAGTTAGGAAGAGTGACATCTCGAAGACAGCCTTCAGGACTAGTTATGGTCACTATTTTTTTGTAGTTATGTCTTTTGGACTAACAAATACTCCTGCAGCTTTTATGAATTTGATGAACAGGGTGTTCAAGCAGTATAGGGATAACCATTGCCTTCATAGATGATATTCTCATATACTCCCAGAGCGAGGAGAAGCATGACACTTATTTGAGGATTGCGTTGTAGACTCTCAAGGATCGCCAGCTATTTTCTAAATTCAGTAACTATGAGTTTTGGCTGAACTCAGTAGCATTTTGGTCCATGTAGTATCTAGGAAGGGCATGAAGGTTGACTCTCAAAAGATAGAAGCGGTGAAGAATTGGTCAAGTCTGTTAGTCTTGCAAATATTAGGAGCTTTTTGGGTTTAGCTGGCTACTATAGGATGTTTGTAGAAGGATTTTCATCTATTGTAGCACTGTTGACTAAGTTGACCCATAAGAAGGTCAAATTTCAATGGTCGAATGCTTGTGATAAGATTTTTTAGGAGTTAAAGACTCGACTCACTTCAGTTCCAGTATTGACCCTACTGGAGGGCACAAATGGTTTTGTTGTGTATCGTGATTCCTCTTTGGTTGGTCTCGGTTGTGTTTTGGTGCAGCATGGTAAGTTCATTGCGTATGCCTCTAGAAAACTTAATACTCATGAGAAGAATTACCTGACGCATGACCTAGAGTTGGCAGTCGTGGTGTTTTCTTTAAAGATTTGGAGACACTATTTTTATGGGGTACATGTGGATGTATTCACAGACCATAAGAGCCTTCAGTGTGTGTTCACTTAGAAAGACCTTAATTTGCGGGAAAATATATGGCTAGATCTTCTTAAGGACTATGACATGAGTATCCTTTATCATTCGGGCAAGGCCAATGTAGTGGCGGATGCTCTTAGTAGGCTATCCATGGATAGTGTGTCTCATATGGAGGATGGGATGAAGGATTTGGTGAAGGATGTCAATAGGCTTTCTTATTTGGGGGTTCACCTCACAAATTTGTTGGATAGTGGTATGGTTGTTCGGAATGGGTCGGAATCTTCCTTGGTGATAGAAGTTAAAGCTAAGCAGGATGAGGATCCTATCCTATTGAAGCTTAAGGAAGCTGTCCAAAATAAAGAGGTGGAGGTTTCTCCCACGGGGGAGATGGTATACTCCAATATCAGGGCCGATTATTTATACCAACTGTAGATGACTTGCGAGAGCGGATATTGAGCAAGGCTCATGGCTCTCGGTACTTTATCCATTCGGGTGCCACCAAGCTATGGTAAGTCTATTGGTGAAATTGCCAACAGGTGAAGGTTGAGCATCAGAGACCTGGATGTATGCTTTAGGATAGTAGTATTCCTACTTCGAAGTGAGAAGAGATGAATATAGACTTCATTTACAGGCTTTCCTCGTACCCACCAACAATGTGACTCTACATGGGTGATTATGGACAGGTTGACCAAATTAGCTCATTTATTATCGGTCTAAATTACTTATTCATATGAGGATTATTCTAGATTTTCCATTCAAAAGTTAGTTTGGTTACATGGAGTTCCTTTGTCCATCATCTCAAATAGGGGTATTCAATTCACCTCGCAGTTTTGTAGATCATTTTAGAGGGGCCTTGGTACTCAGGTAAAGCTTAGCACAACTTTTCACCCACAGGCAGATGGTCAAGCTGAGTGACCATTCAGACTCTTGAGGATATGTTGAGAGCATGTTTGATTGATTTTAAAGGTAGTTGGGATGACCACTTACCTCTCATTGAGTTTGGCTGCAATAACAGTTATCACTCCAGCATTCAAATGACACTATTTAAGGCTATTTATGAGGGGAGGTGTAAATCACCTATTGGATGGTTTGAGGTAGGTGGGGATACATTGATAGGGCCATATTCAGTTCCTGATGTGATGGAAAAAGTTTAACTTATTATAGAAAGGTTGATAACAACTCAGAGTCATCAGAAATTGTATGTTGATGTTAGGCAAAGAGATCTTGAGTTTGAGGTTGATAATTGGGTGTTTCTGAAGATGTCGCCCATGAAGGGAGTGATGGGGTTCGAAAAGAAAGGGAAGCTTAGTCCCCAATATGTTGGTCCTTATAGGATTGTGAGGTGGGTTGGAAAGGTGGCATATGAGTTGGAGCTACTAACAAAGTTAGCTTCAGTGCATCCAATTTTCTATGTATCTCTATTGAAGAAGTGCATTGATGACCCAACCTTAGTTGTTCCTGCTGGAGAGCCTAGGTGTGAAGGATAGCCTTGCCTATGAAGTGGTTCCGTTTGAGATCATCATCAAGTTTAGAAGTTTTGGAACAAGGAACTAGCTTCGGTGAAGGTTTTATGAAGGAATCAACTTGTTGAAGGAGCTACGTGGGAAACCGAAGCATATATGATGGCTAGATACCCGAATCTTTTCCCTTCTAACTCAGTTCCAGCATGAGGTACTAGTTTCCTCCTAAGTACTCTATTAAGTTTTATGTCAAGTTCATTTCTATAAGTTTCTTTCATGTCATAGCATGTATGTATGTTTTATGAATTCATTTCAGTCATGAATATTAGTTTAGAGTCAGTCACTTCGTCGGTTTTAGCTTCAGTTATTTAGTTTTGGGATTGCAGTTCCTTCCCTAGACTTCATGCATAGTCTACATTCGAGGATGAATGTTCCCAAGAGGGATATAATATAACACCCCAAAAGTTCCTATGATCAAACTCGAGGATTGAATCAAAGAAAATAGGAAAATTTACACTAGGTCACAGAACATCTCATTAAGTGACTCATCATGTGACCCAACAGGCTGTTTAGTAACCCGTTGAGTGTGAATGGGTTGGTAAGATGTTTCTTCTAGGGAGTTATGATGGATGAGGAAATGACTCATTAAGACTCCCCACGAGTCGTGGGTTGACCCGTTAAATGTGTAAAAGTGTTGAAATCCAGGAGACCCAACGAGTCATGGTGTCTCCTAATGACTCATAAGGTGTCACGTTGGTTAGGAGGAATGCTTGGAAACCTTGAGATTCAGAGGGTTAGGACGAATCATTAAGTGATCCTTTAGTTGTGACTATGAACATTAGGTGGAGGTGTCAAGTTAAGATCAGAAAGTTGGGATTCTTTCCAGTGATAAGGAAGGTCAGGACGAGCGGTTAAGTGACCTAACCAATCGTTAGGTCACTTGTTAGCTCTAGTAGTGCTATTTTTCTAGTCAGTTCTTTAAGGGTGTTTTCATAATTATAATTATTTAATGACATCATTTTAATCCC
>JACEIK010000048.1:767912-778316 GCA_018107945.1 Datura stramonium
AAATTATAAAATACCTCACGTTCTCCTCTGTTCTCTCTCGGCTTTCTCTGGAAATTATAAGGAGTTAATGAAATAAACCGAAGTTGGGGGCTTATATAATGACTTATAAGTCGCATTCCTAGAATGCGACGCGCCGACTTGGCGCTTGTCCGATCTTTCCCCAGGTCTTTTTCTAGCATGTATGGCATTCTAAAATTCTTAACCAACATGCGAATAGGCCATCTACATGTCAAGAATTTACGGGGTGTAACACATGGGTTGACTTGGGGTTACTTGTGACTCCAAGTATCGTGTCTCGTCTAGGGTATAGACTCGGGACCTAACAAAGTGCAGGGACATCGATACGTAACGCCTGGCTCACTTAGAAAAATCTCACATCGAAAAAGACAGGGAGAGTCCTGAGCTATTTAGTAAAGGACTGGACTTAATACTGTGAGGCGCCTTTTGGGTTGAAAATCCAAGGGGATAAAATTGTGTTGGGCCGAGGTCAAAAAGCGGACAATACTTCATAGTGTTGGGTCAGGATCATTACAAGTGGTATCAGAGCTGACTCTCGACTAGTACGGTGGTGAAGCAAACCTCAGCGAGGACACTGAGTCCTACAGGGGGTTAGTGCAGGGACGGTGATATGTAACGCCTGGCTCACTTAGGCAAATTCCACATCGGAAAAGAGAGGGAGAGTCCTGGTCTATTTAGTAAAGGACTGACTTAATACTGTGAGGCGCTTTTTGGGTTGAAAATCCAAGGGGACAAAACTATGTTGGGCCGAGGCCCAAAAGCAAATAATATTTCACAGTGTTGGGCCAGGGTCGTTACAAATGACTTTTTAGTAATTTTAGTTTCAGCACATATTTCACATTTATCAAAATCATTTGAGTCTAAACCAAATATCAAATCAAGTGATTGCATATTTTTTATATAAGAGAAATTAATATGTATTAATCAAGCATGCCATAAAGAAATAGACTCAACCATATAAGCAGAAGTAGATGCATTTTTATAGATAATATTAAGTACAAAAAGTCCTTGGTTACAATAGCCTTTTCCCACAAACACATTATTTTTTGTCAAATAATTTTGTCAGATTCAAATAAAACTTTCACTCTAGCTTTGTTTAACAAGGCCACAGACATCAGGTTTGTGCGCATCATCAGAACATATAGTACATCCACGAGGGCTAAAAAAATTTCTGAGGTGAGTTTCAAGAATACTTTACCCTTACCCAAGACTTTAGTAGTTCTTGAGTCTCCAAGGTAGACCACTTCACTGTCACCTCATATTGGTGTATAGGAGGTAAATGCTTCTCGATTTGCATAAACATGTCGAGTAGCCCCAGTGTCTACCACCCATTCTTTTATATGTGCCACAATGTTCATTTGAGAAATAACAGCTGCAATAATATTATCTCCTTCAGCTAAATTAGCTTTAGAATGATTTTTTATTTCTTTTTCATTTTTCACTTTTTTTCTGCACTGCGCGCCATGATGACCTAATTTTTCACAATTAAAACATAGGCATTTTTTTTAAATTGGGGTTATTAGACTTGTAACCTTGAGACTTATATCATACCTTTTATTGTTGTTGCTTTGACTTTGCACTAAGTTTGCCTTGAGCGCTAGCTCCTTAGCTTTGAAAGATTCCTTTTTATTGGTGTCTTCAATTATAATATGAGTTACTATCTCCTCAATAGTAAAATTTGTCTTCTTATGCTTTAAATTATTTTTTGTAGTCATTCCACGAGTTACGTAATTTCTCGATCAATACCCCAACAACAAAATTTTCAGGTACAGAGATCCCCTCGGCCTTCAAGTCTTCAAGTAATTTCTAATATTCATTGATTTGAATTTTCATGTCCTTCATATCACTCATTCATTGGTAAAATCTTCCAACTACAAACTTTTATTTGGTAGCATTTTCGGCGGTGAACTTTTTAATTAAAGCATCCCAAATAACTTTTGCTTCCTTGCAACTACAATACACATCAAATAGTTCATTAGAAATAGTTTGTAATATGGTATAACGACATACCATATTGGCATATTTCCAAGATTTCAGAATTTTATTATCAACGTTTGCACCAGGTTGTGGATGTAACAATGCATGTCCCAACACCATGAACATCGAGTAGTGAAAAAATACGTTCTTGCCATCTTTTGAAATTTTTGTTAGCAAAAATTTTAATTATTGACATGTCAGGAAATGACTTAGCATATTATAGAGCAACCAAAGTAGGAGTAGTAGGACCAGTATCCGTAATAATATCAGGATTAATATTATTTTCCATAATTTCTTAGGTTGCAGGGAACAATGCAAAAATATAAACTGATAAATATTTATTAGGAAATTAATACTACTAAAAATTAAATAAATATTACTACAATAATATTATAAGTAATACACACACACACACATAATTGAGTAGTGCCAGACACTGTTCTAAAAAACTATTACAGCAGTGTGAAATATTTTCTCAGGATTAAACAAGTCTTCTCTAATTAATTCGAGGAAAATAAATTAATACCAGCAAATTTTAATTTAAAAAGAATGAGACAACAAATCTAATTAAATAATTTAAATATTGGCAAAAGAAAGAAGAGAGAGAACGTGAGAGAAAGAGAAAAAGTAAAGGAAATTCTGTTTTCCTTCATACGCACTTTTAAGCAATAGAAGAGACTATTTATAAGCACAAGAAATGCTTAAGTTCAAGACAAGTATTATACATTTGGCCAAAAAAAAATATGCAAACTTGACACTTATTTTTTTTCTTGCCAAGTGTCTCACCTGTACACGTGGAAATGGTTGCTAATCGTGGTCAGAATAGAGAACCTTTTAGATTCTTGAATGTCCTTGCCGATGATGACCATTTCTTGTCTACTGTGAATCAATGTTGGAGCCAAAGTATTTAAGATAGTTATATGTTTCAAGTATTGCACAAACTGAAATTATTTTTAAAAAACCTTTAAAAAGTTGAAACATGATGGCCTAAGAAGTGTAGACAAAAGCCTGGAGGATGCTCGCAACAATTTACAGGATATTCAAATTTTCATTACCATGTAGCCTGTTAATGATGTATAGGGATGATAATGAGGCGGGGTGAAATGGGTGTGGAGTGGATTTCATACCATGCGAGCGGAACGAATTTTAAATTATGCAGGTGTCGGGTGGGTCAAAATAATTCTTTTAAAAATTGATACCATGCGGAGCGGAGCAGATTTCATGCCCCCCATCCGTGTCATTGTCATCCCTACTAGTTGCTATCTCTTCTATTCCTTTCTTCCTTCCTAGCTGCCATGAGATCCATGGCTGATTACTTCAATATGGTATCTGAGCTACGTAGTTAGATTCGCAGTAGTCAGCTACGACCTAGTTCGGAGACGAAATCAATTTCGAGTCACAATTCATTCAAAGATCATCATCGCGATCTGGATACACTGGTTGAAACTCGAAGAATTAGGCGGTTACAAATCTTTTTTTTTCTGAGCTATAGATCTTCTACAAGATAGACTGAGCAATGGCGATAAAAAATGATAGAAATATAAGTAATGTCGGTACAGTAGATCTGCATGCGACAACTCAAACTGCAGATCCAGTTCATCACAATCATCCTATGTATATTCATCCATCTGATACTCAAGGTTTGGTTCTTACCTTAGTTCAACTTCAAGGATCTGAGAATTATTCATTGTGGAGTAAATCTATGAAGCTAGTTTTGAAAGGGAAAAACAAACTAGGCTTTGTTCTATGAACTTGTAAGAAGTAGATGTATAATCCTAGTCTTCATGAGATTTGGGATAGATGTGATGCTATAGTGTTGGTGTGGTTCATGAATACAATGTGTAAGGATTATATATGCATCTAGTGCTCACTCAGTCTTGGAGGATTTGAAAGAGAGATTTGATAAAGTAAATGGTTCTAGAGAATTTTATCTTCATAAATAGATTGATACCCTAACTCAAAGAGTTAGTTTTGTGTCTATGTATTTTTCTAGAATGAAGGAGTTGAGAGATGAGTTTGAAGCTCTCATGCCTCCTCCTTTATGTTCCTGCCTGAATCCAAACAGTACGCTGAACATTTTCAGCAGCAAAAACTATGGCAGTTCCTCATGGGACTTAATGAGTCCTACTCTTATGCAAAGAGTCAAATAAGCTAGCTCATACAAATTCAAAGAAGTTATCACGGACGAGCCACCTTTTCGCCGAAACTTCATAGGCGTTGTTGATGACTGTACCTCTTCCTAGAGTGAATCAAACCTATGCCATGATTCTCAATGTTGAAAGTCAGGGATTTAGTCCTGCTGAAAGCAGTAACAGTGTGTCAGGAGGATATGTCGAACCTACTACTTTATTGACTAACAAGATGACTTATAATCTCAATAATGGTAGTTTTTCAAACAGTTATGCTGAGCCTACTGCTTTACTAAGTAACAGGATGCCACACAGAGGTTTTAAACCTAAGTACCAGTATGACAGGAATGGAGTTGATAAGTCTACTTTGCAGTGTGACTACTGTCACTTGAAAGGGCATACACAAGACATCTACTATAGACTTCATGGTTATCCAGCAGACTATAAGTTCAAGAAGAAGAATATTGTTGTTCATGCCAACAGTGTCATCGATGTTGGACCTAATAGTGGATATCATACTACTGATAATCAGAGTTCTCTTCAAACATCTAAAGGATTTTCTCAGTCTTGACAGAATTATTCTTTTGGACATTATCAACCTGCTCATAATCATATACAGGGACATTGTCATGGAGTACAATCATCAGAAAAAACTTCTCAACCTTATAAGTTTCAGCAGTCACTAACTCCTCCTATACTAGCTCCTGATTAGTATTCTCAGATCATGCACATATTAGACAAAGGCAAGGGCACAGAACCTGTGGCTAATACAGTACAGATTGTCTCCAACACAGTTCCACTTGGAGCTGTTGGTACAGGTATTGTTAATGCTTTTTTGACTAAAGTAGTAGACTATAATTGAATAGTTGATACAGGTGCTACAAATCATATGGTTCATAATGAGAAGTTATTGAATCAGACTAGAAGTTTAACTGATTTGTTTAGTAACAAAGTCCATTTACCCATTGGGGAACAAGTCTCTATCAGTAAGACAGGAGATTCATCAGTGTTCAAGGATAAGAAGGTGCAAGATGTCCTCTATATACCTGAGTTCAAATACAACCTTCTCTCAGTCTCAAAGATCACTAAGGAGCTCAACTATATGGCTGGTTTCTATCCTGACTTCTATCTGTTTCATGAGCTCTTCATTGAAAATGTGATAGAGATTGGTAGAGAATCTGAAGGGTTGTACATTATGTAAGGGCAACACAATAATGAAGCTTCTAATGTGTGTAATAATGCATGGACTCAAACCACACAACCTAAGTCATGTGTGAATAATAGTCCCACTGGTCCAGTTTCACTAATAATACTGTATGTAGTGCTGACTGCAGCAGTTTTGCTTCTTGTAATAGAGTTGATATCACCACTCTTTGGCATAGGAGACTAGGACATGCACCTCTAAGGGTTATTAAGAATGTTAGCAGTTTGAATCATGTGCATTTGCAACATCATCGTGACTGTAATGTTTGTCCAATTGCTAAGCAAACAAGAATACCTTTTCCTATGAGTAATTCCTGTTCTTCTGTTGTTTTTTATCTTGTTCATGCTGATGTTTGGGGTTCATATAGAGTTCCTACGCATGATGGTAGGATATTGGTGGATGACTATTCTAGATTTACCTAGATATTTTTTATGTCTTCTAAAGCTGATGTCATAGTAATTCTACATGATTTCTTGTTGATGATCCATACGCAATTTATTTGTAATGTGAAGTGTTTTAGAACTGATAATGGTATAGAATTTTGCAATTTTCAAGTGTCTGAATTACTTAAGAAACATGGAATACTTCACCAGAGTTCTTGTGTATACTCCTCAGTAGAATGGAGTTGTGGAAAGGAGGCATAGGTACATTTTGGACATGGCCAGGGCACTGAGGTTTCAAAGCTCTGTGCCTCTGAGATTTTGGGGAGAATGTGTGTCACTACAATGTACTTGTTGAACAAGCTTCCCACTGTCACTTTGAATGGTCAATCTCCTTTTGAGAGACTGTTTCAAAGAACTCTTTCTTTACAACACCTTAGAGTGTTTGGATGTTTGGGGTATGCTACTATTGTCATAGGCATAGATAAGTTCAGTCCTAGAGCTCATCCTTGTTTGTTGCTGGGCTATTCTTCCTCTCAAAAGGGTTACCACATGTATGATCTGAGTTCACAGGTGTTCTTAGTCAGCGGGGATGTTCAATTTAAAGAACATATTTTCCCTTTCCAACATATTAAAGGATATGTTTCTCCTTTATTTCCTGTCCTTCTTTCTATGGTAACTGATGACATGTTATCTGGTTCAGATGTAGTGGAGGATCCTCCTGTTTCTTCTCCTGCTCCTCTTCCTTCATCTCCTTCTACTTAGTTATCTCCTCCTATGGCTCCTATAAGGTCTTATAGGACCTCCAAAACTCCAGCATGGATGACTGATTATGTCTATTCCACACAGTATTGCTCTTATCCTTTGACCAATTATGTGTGCTATGATCATCTAAGTCCTTCTTACAGAGCTTCTTTGGCTTCTTTTTCTCTATAGCTGAGCCCAAGTCCTTCATTGAGGCCATTAAGGATCCTATGTGGGTGGCTGCTATGAAATCTGAAATTCTTACTCTTGAGGACAATCACACTTGGTCCATAGTTGATTTGCCTCCTGGAAAGATTCCTATTGGCTTCACATAGGTGTATAAGGTGAAGTATCATTCTAATGGATCTGTGGAAAGTTATAAAGCCTGGTTGGTGGCTAAAGGCTACTCTCAGCAGGAAGGGCTAGACTACACTGAGACATTTTCTCCTGTGGATAAAATGGTCACTGTTAGGTCTGTTGTAGCTCTAGTTGCCTCCTCTTATTGGTATATCTTCCAAATAGATGTTCACAATGCCTTCTTGCAATATAATATGGCAGAAGAGGTGTATATGTAGATACTTGAAGGGTTTGCAAGCTAGGGGGAGAGCTCAAAGGCTTGCAGACTACATAAATATCTTTATGGTTTGAAACAAGCTCCTAGACAATGGATCTTAAAGTTAACAGAAGCCTTGGTGAATATGGGATTTTTTCCAATCTCATTTTGATTAATCATTATTCACTCAACAGGCAGAAGGTGATCTGGTAGTCATTCTAGTGTATGTTGATTATCTTTTGATCACTGGAAGTTCCCTACTACTCATTCAGCAAGTTAGAAAAGATCTTCAAGAGAGGTTCAAAATGGAGGATCTTGGTGAGCTAAAATATTTTTTGGGCATTGAATTCTCCAGGTCTGAGAAGGGAATACATATGTGCCAAAGAAAGTATGCACTTAAATTAGTGTCTGAAATGGGACTATCTGGTGGAAAACCTGTTTCCACACCTTTAGAGTTTAATCACAGACTAACCTCAGCTGAGTTTTATAGAACAGTGGATAAAGTGGATCACTATAATGATCAACAACTTGAGGATAAAAGTGGTTATCAAAGGGTTGTAGGAAGGCTGTTGTATTTGACTATGTCTAGGCCAGATTTGGCTTTTGTGGTCCAAGTGCTAAGCCAGTACATGCATGCTCAAGCAAAGTCACATGGAAGTAGCCTTGAGGGTAGTAAGGTATATTAAAGGCAGTCCAGGTTTGGGACTCTTGATGACTGCAGCTGAGAAGCCTAGACTAGTGGCTTATTGTGACTCTAATTGGGGATCTTGTGTGAAGACTAGGAAGTCTGTGATTGTCTATTTGGTGAAATTTGGTGATGCTTTAATTTCCTGGAAATCTAAAAAGCAATCTACAGTCTCTAGAAGCTCTGCAGAGGCAAAATTTAGAAGCATGGCCACCACTGTGGCTGAGATCACTTGCTTACTGGTCTCTTAAGGAGCTAGGGATCGATATTTAACTACATGTTCAACTATTTTGTGATAGAAAGGTTGACATTAAAATAGCAACTTATCCTATATTTCATGAGAGGACCAAACATATTGACATTGATTATCATTTTATTAAGGAGAAGATTCAGGCAGGACTTATACAGACTTTGCACATTGGCACTAAGGAACAACAAGCAGATCTACTTACCAAGAGCCTGTGCACCCCACAACATGACTATTTGGTTGCCAAGCTAGGAATGAAAAATTTATTTTCATCCATTAGCTTGAGGGGGAGTGTTGAAGTGAGCAACTGTGGGGACCAGTAATTAATCTAACTTACTTAATTAGTTAGTTAGCATAGTTGCATCAATTAGTTAGCATAGTAGTTAGTGATAGCTTAGTTATTAGTTAGTTAGTAGTAGCTTTCTATAAATAGGCAATCAATGTATTGTGAAATCAGTTTGTTGAGAATTAATAAACCTTCCAATTTCACAGATTCGACTTCAGCATCTCTTCTCTTCCTTTCTTCCTTCCTAGCTTCCATGAGATCCATGGTTGATTACTTCAACACAATAGAATATAGATTTATTGAACGACTACTCAAGAAGATTGTTTTTTTAATATGATGATTCTGTGGATATTGATTTGTCCCTTAAAATAATGAGCTACACATTCCTTATTAATGTTACACTATCAGAAATTGTTATTGCTAAGAGGGACCAAGGTAAGGGGATCCAGTGTCCCCTTATATATGTTAGGATTTGTCCTGAATTTTCTACTTTATTTGGATTCCACCATAATTATATTTTACTTTTAAAAGGTTTTTTTGGCACAAAAGGTTTTTTTGGTAGAAAAGAACTTTTCTAGATCTATCCTTTTATTGGAGGAGAAGATTTAGACTTCTATAAATATAATATATCTTCTTCTCATACACAACACAATAACATCTATAATGTAGTCGCTTAAAAAGTTTTGTTTAGGGGGAGATCATTCTCTCAATAGTTTTTATGCTTTTATATGAGTTTTTAATATGTAGATCAATTTAAACCATATTAAATTATTATGTCTTTTTTAGTATAGTTTTATTTGTCATCTGATTTATCAAGAAAAAGTTTGCAATTATTAGCTTTGGCATGATGCCCTACTATTTTAATCTCAACAATATATTTATACTAATAGATGTTTGGGGATACTATAACATGTGCCTGAGTTCAATCATCATCCTAGATGCAGAAAACAAGGGATTATCCGTTTATGTTTTGCAGATGATCTCTTGATGTTTTCAAGAGGAGATGAGACATCTATTCAGCTATTGATGGATAGATTTCAGCTAGTCTCTGAGGCTTCAGGGCTGAAGGCCTATCTAAATATGAATCAGGTTACTTTGGAGGAGTAGACCTAACAACCAAGTATAGAATTTGGATATACTGAGATACGAACAGGAGAGTTGCCTTTTAAGTATCTTGGTGCCCCACTATGTACCAAAAGATTAACTATGCTTCAGGGTAAATCTCTAGTAAACAACACTACCAAAATTACTACTTGGATGGTCAAAAGCCTATCACATGCAGGGAGGATCCAACTTATAGAGGTTGTACTGTTTGGAGTTCAAACTTACTAGGCTCAACTTTTTGTGCTGACAAAGAAGATTATGAAAATGACTGAGGCTTTTTCTAGAAGTTATCTCTGCACAAGTGAAGATACAGTAACCGAGAGGGCCTAGTAGCTTGGGATACTGTTTGTCTTCTTAAAGGAGCTGGTGGTCTAAACCTTCTGGACTTGAAGATATGGAACTATGTAGCTATATGCAAATTACTATGGGCATCGAGTTTAAAAAAAGAGAACTTGGAATAACCTAGGTACATACATATTTTTTTTTTTTTAAAAAACAATCTATTAACACCATGACTATCCCTGCGGACACTACTAAAAAATCACTATTTTCCTATTGAAATTTTCCATCGAAAAATATTAAGTGGCAATTCCCATTGATATCGGTGGGAAAAGAAAAAATAATAATGTTTTCACATGGAAAAATCATGAAATTTTCCACTATTTCAATGAGAATCTGTTTCCCACCATGCGTTTCTCCAGTGAATTGGTTCGATGGAAAATTGGTGGAAAAATCATGTTTTATAATACAAATTTTTCATTAATTTGCAGCGAGAAAAATCTCTATTTCTAGCCGTGGTATACCTCCTGAGTATGTTCTTTGTTCCTTAATTTCTGAAACTATTGCTCAATTAGTTTTTGAGTGTGCTTACACTCTAACACTATGGAGGGACATATTGGAGTGGCAACAGCAACACTGGTATAAGAGTATTCAAGACTGGAAAACAAAATGAAGGCTATTCCAAGTAGCTGATAGATTACCTTCTGTTTTATTTTTCTAGTCTTGTTGTTTAAATTCTAAGAAGGGAAAATAGGTTTGTCGCCCTTGGATTTGTAATGTTCCCACTTTGTTAATTAA
>JACEIK010000049.1:0-52424 GCA_018107945.1 Datura stramonium
ACACCAACATTTGACACCTTTGCTGCCAAGATGTTATCACGCAACCGACCAGTGACATTTCGTAAAGCATCTTGTACATTTACAAACTCACCTGCAATCTAAACAATACAATCTCAGTGCAACAGAAACACCAAAATATCTGATTTTGTATAGATTGATTTGAATAGGTGGAAAACCCACATATGAGTGACAGGAAGTGATTGATAATTTTCAAATGATCTAATGAACGAAGATAATTCTCCACGAAAAAAGACATACTGATATCTCTTTTCAATATGTATGAAGAGAAATGGACATTTACGTGCTTATTTCTTTTTGATTAGATAAATATTTAGGAGCTCACTTTCAATCTGTAAACCTTCTCTTTGATAGGTAAACATGCATGGTTTTCACCACAAATGGAGAAAAAGATGCTTTTGAATGGTAATTCTTCCATTAACCAAATAGCCTAAATTAGTAAAATTGCAGAACTTCTTACGCACCAAATATTGCTTCATTGATTATTGTTTCTCTTTATTCTAAGAAACCATGTTTGAATTGTTTATACATGGGCAAGAATCTTTCCAAAAGATCAACAAATCTCCAGCAAAAAGATTAACAAAGACAAAGTTGCGACTCATGATGATCTTGACACTGTCTACTAAGCATCAACTGAAATATTGATGTTAGCTTTTTGCACCCCCTCAGCCCAACTATATATATATATAGATGAAATTAAAAAAAGGAGAGATGTTTGAATGTAGTAAACCCAAGTGGCTCACTAAAGACGCGACACATGAAAAAATTAGGAGAAAACTAATTTGAAAGATAAAGTATTGAAATTGAGAGCTAAATTTTAAGCTTCAACAGATCAAACTTAAACTTAAGTCATATAATTTAATCACTCCTCTTTGCTTTGGCGGATTGCCCGGGCCATTTTCAGTAGCTATGAGTCAAACCTAGATGAACTAAACAAAAATCGTGATCATTATGACACGGAAAATTTACTCATTTTATCCAAAAAAGGACATTTTACAATTAAAGGTCAATGGTGACAGACGATGCGTGTACACACGAATTAGCTTCCGAGATTGAGCAGTCTCAATTTCACTACAGGATTTGCGGATAAATGTTGGGTTGGGCCACCTTGAATGGCATGAACCACGTGGGGGAAGACCCACAGCCGTCCACAGGTATGTCTTTTGGGGAATCTGGTCGACAAATCGGTCAGGCCACTCGTCTAGGACTAGAGTGACTGAGAAATTAATTGAGTACAAATCTTATCTTCAAGCTTTAACTTACTGGTCATTCGGAGGGCGATCACCGGGTCACTAACAACTTGTTTGGATGGTAGTTACCTAATGTATTGTAATGTATAAAACAATGTTTTTTTATTGTTACTTAAATTTTATTTTATCGTACCGTTAAATCCATCAGGCAGTAAGTTTCTCAACTATCTGAACAAGTAAATCATGCCTGTTTTTGACAAGGTAATTCTTATTATTCCTCAAGGTCTGAACTACGATCTTCAAATGATGCTCATGCACCTCCCTACTATGAGAGTAAACCAAGATGTCATCGTGAAGACGATCATAAAGGAATCCATATTCAATAGTTTCTTCATGAATTGAGTACATTTGTGCACTTAACAGTTCGCTAACGGGCATTTAGTCTTTAGTAACTAATGTAATATGTTGAAGACTCTAATTCAAAGTTCGGATTAAGAAACCAAAATTGTTTAGGATTTTATATTTGCTAGTTTTTTTTAATTCATGTCTAAATAGGATATATAGTCAAAGTTAAATAGAAATAGGTTTTCTAGTTTCTAGTCAAAGTAGGTTTTGTATTATTATAAGTAGGGTTGTTGCTAGCTATTTTCTAAGTGGAGAATTGTGGATAACATTGAGAAATTTATGAGATTCTGAGTTCAATTATTTTTCCTTCAAAACAAAGATTCATGAGATTTTCCTTCCAAATATCTACCCGCAAGCTTTGTTTTATGTTTTTACCTAATTTATGCATTGATACTGTAGAACCATTTATTTCTTGTCATTATGGATAGAATGCTTTAGTTCCTTTTACTATTCTGTATATGGTGTAGGAAAGCTTATCATCAGTTATTAGGTTGCATCTGTACACCTTATAGATTAAAGGAGTAGTAAATTATTTAGTTTTCTGGTAAGGAGGATGTGTTTTGGATGACAATTAAACAATGTATTGAAGTGCCAAAACAGAAGGGATAAGTGCCAGGAGGTCCTTTTGGGGATCAATGAGCGGTTATGATTTTCAAAGATAAGGAAACTAAGGAATTCTAGGAATCACGGCTGCTCGTAGATTCTTTAGGCATCTTATCTAGCAAACTAGGTTTACAGCTGCATCATACAATTAAAAATAGCAACTTTTGCAAAGTTCATATTGATGAGTTAATGAATGAAGAGGTTTGTAGCTGTTTTTTACAAGCTGCAATGATCTTTTAATAATAGCATCCCAATATTCATTAGTGTCCGTATAAAGCTCTTTTTAGCAAAGAAAAATTTTATAGCTTGACCAGGTTACAGTGTACCTTGTAAAGTACAATATTTCTAGAGATTTATGAAGTGCCACTACTGCATGGCAGTACCAGAAAAACAATTTTGAGGAAAAAAATTGAACACAGTTGAATTAGGACTACATGAGAGTTAAAAAATATGGTTATCTTTTGGACCAAAGTGACAGTTGAAATCAGTATATCTTGTAAGTAGCTAATGCGTGCATTAGTTGATATTGTCTTTAGAAGAATATTATGAGTTCACACAATTGCTAAGCAAGTGTGCATCTATTGTCGGGTGTTTAATCTCAATAAGGCACACTTGATTAATTTAGTTTTGACAATTGAAACTGATTGATTCATTGATACTTGACGCTTACCAACTTCTGCCAGAGCTACCATTTGTGGTATTAGTTGGAGAATTTTCTCAGTTCCATACTATACTAGCAAAAGGCTTGCGTTATGTCTTGATGCAATAGAGTCAACACTCATTTATGTTCATAAGACATGGTGCTTGAAACGTGAAAATTACTAAAATCCTCATAGGAGGTGCACGGATGCACCTGTAAGGAGGTGTAAGAGGTTGGCTACAGCAGGTTTTAGGAGTGGTAGAGGTAAACCGAAGAAGAATTGAGGAAAGTGATTAGATAGAATATGACACATTTTTAGCTTAAGAGGACATAACCCCAAATAGAAAGGTATGGAGGCTGAGGATTAGGGTAGAAAGGATGAGGATTAGGGAAGAAGAGTAGTAGGAAGCCGATTGCTATCATACTATTATGTGGGAGAGGAAGGGAGCTAGTCTCCTCTTCAGATCTCCCTCTTTAGTAGTATTACTTAGTATTCGCATCGTATCTTGTTCTTCAATTTTTACTACTAAATGTTGCTTCATTTGCTTTGTCTATCTTATTACTTTGCTATTGTTATTTTCCTTTCAATCTTTGCTTTGATTACACTTCTTTTGAGCTAAGGGTCTATCAGAAACAACCTCTACCCCGTAAAGGTAGTGGTAAGATTTGCGTACATCCTACCCTCCTGGATCCCACTTGTGGGACTATTCTAAGTATATTGTTGTTGTTTGCATAAATTCATCGTTATAGAACGACGAAAAGTTTTATTTTATGTAATGACCGACTTAGTGTGATCGCGTCATTATCTTTTAATCTCATTTTGTCTCGCTTATTATTTAATAAAATTCTATTTTATCCTTTAACCTACCTTTTATATAATAACTCTACCCCATAGTATACATCAAAACAATATAATACAATACAATATGATACGATCATTATGAAACAATATGTAAAAAACATACAAAGAAGATGTAAAGTATTCCTAAAGTTTGAAGAAGCTAAAAGGACCAAAGGCTGAACAATCTCACCTGAACTACTTCATCATGACTGCAGACACACTTAGGAACTTGGTCACCTCTAAATATTCGTATGCTGGTACCTGTCTCCTTCCTGATATCTGAAATTATTGAGCCTCCCTTCCCCAATAAGCAACCAACTTGGTTGTTTTCCACCACAAGTCGAAATGTAATTAGTGATCTTGTGCCCAAATTCATCCCAGAGCCAGCATCCAGAATCCGACCAAACACAAGAACAGCAGCGGTTTGTGCTGGAGATCTCCGTACTTCTAGATCCTATATAATAAAAGAAAACTAAATCACTTTACCCACATATTACAGATAAAAAAATACCAAGACAAAAGAACACCCAACTAACCTCAAATGCAGAAATAGTTATCATTCGCTCGTTGCACTCAGCAACATTTGGCCCAACAGCAATGCTTGCTCCGCTGTCATTCTGAAGAGCCCTAACAATTGCTCCACCCTTGCCAATTATAGCCCCTACCTTATCTTTTGTGCAGAGAATCCTGAAAACAACCTCTTCTTCTGGCTTTTTTGAATCAATGCTGGAAAACTTGTCAGCATCTAGTGACACAGGATGGCATCCAGATGCAGCTGAGAAAGAGCTTGTGCTTATTGGCTGTGACGTTGAACTCCTTTGTGCAGGTAATTCAACAGGCTGAACTGGAAAAGTCTGCTCTGGAATCTAACTCAGGGTGCATTCTCAACCGTTCTAATCCTTTCAACATAGAAACAATCTTGAAGGCGGCGACTGACAGCAACAAGTGCTTTCTTGACAGCCAGAATATCTCCTTCTATCTGCCATTAACCAACAATTAACACATCAAAATCTTTCTGACATATCTATACTGTCGTTACCATTCAGTTAAAGAAATTCAATTACAACATAGATTTTCCTGGCAGATTTTTGCAAGATTACAAATAAAAGTGTTTAAGTTTCTGCATCAATGCTTTCAAAACATTACTACGCATTTACAGGCATAATTGAGGGTCATGCTACTCTCTTCCGGTATATAGTTGCTGCAATTAACAGGGTCATGGCAGCAGGAAATTATTAACACGTACAGCAACAACAAGATACCTGGCACAATCCATAAGCGGGTTTGGGGGAGGGTAGAGTGTATGGTTGTATGCAGACCTTACCCCTACTTTGGAAGGTAGAGCTGTACAAATTATAACATGTAAAAATAGGATAATTTTGAAAAAGAGTAGCTCAAAAAGTTTCACAAGCTTAGACTTCACTATAAAGCTTCTGCAGATCTACTACAAGCTAAAATCAATCTTGGTGATGATTTGCACTGTTTCAAGTTAACAACTTGATTCTTCAAAATAGAAGGGTGAAAGAAACTGAAACTAAAAGGTAAACATGTCACTATGCTACTGGCAATACAAATTGTTTGGTTTCATGGACAAGTGACACGTGGATTATAGTGCAAGATATGGATTGTCATAAGGTGATTAAAAGTAACTAAACCAATCTTGTGTGTTCGTATTAAAAGCCAAACTTGTAGTATTTGGTTTTAAGGATTAAGATTCGTTAGCAATAATATGCTTAGCCGATAATTCAAATTAGTATTGGTTCCAGAATGGTATGTGATAACAAAACACGTGAGCTTAACATTAACTAAGGAAAATAATTATCATTTAATTTAAATAGCACTTCTGAGGAAAGTTAAATTGGAGATACTAAAACAGAGATGAGTAACCTTTTAGACATTGAAATTCCATGTTAAGCACTTGCTTGCTAATCAGTTTATGTTAAAAAAACTCCTATATTCAAAGAATCATAATACAAAACATTATTACAAACAAGAGAGATAATAAAGATGGTTAACTAAATATCTCAAAGGGCATTTTGGCTAATATTCATCTATTGCTAATATGTGTATTGGTTATTCCACTATAGATTTCGGTATGAAACCACACTGGCATAGTTGTAGGTTTCATTTATAGTAGTAATATTTACCCTGTTGAGTTTATTTCCTCCAATACCTCAAACCAAATGAGCCCTAATGACATCACAAGGAAATCATGTGACGTCATGAAATCGGCTACAAAGTAAAATTTAAAACTTTTGAAAATTGAGAATGAGCATAGGCAACTTCAAAGTTGATACTACATGAAACCTGAAAACCTACATCCATACTGATAATTGAGACAACTAAAGTTGGTTAAGCCTAAAAAATGGCAAGATATTAATTATTTTGACAATTTCACTGTTAAGCAATAAGATGGCAATTTTCCTGTAGAAGCACACCAATCCTACATCCATTTTCTCTTATTGTATCTATTACTTTTCCACCTTTACCCATCAACGCCCTACCTGATTCCCCTTCACTAATAACCTGCACGACACAACATTTTCCACACCCAAAACCACTCCATCGTTTTCAGCTGTTACTTCTATCACCCTCAAAACCCTACTGCGCCTCCTGTGCAGCCGAAACCTCAATTTCATCGAATTCTTCATTCCGCTGCTTATCTCAATGGGGCCAAAGAGCCTTATCTTCCTGTTTACTGAAGGGAGGCTACAACAACGATGAGGCGGTGGCCGGAGTTTGGCGTGAGACATCAACGTGAATCTTGGCGGAGGTGTCTTGTTGAAGTTGTCTGATGATTGGAACTGATTTTCCGACACTCCTCCGACGCGTGAAGCATGACAGAGGAGTCGGAACACGACCCGTCTCGGTAATGGTGGTGGTGGTGGTGGTGGTGAGTTGTTCGAGACCGGGGGCACAGCGGCGGTGGAGGAGTTGGGGACGGAATTTTCGTGCATTAGTGTTTTTAGCAATAGGACTTCTGTTGAGTCGATAGAGAAACAAGTGTCAAGTGTTGAAGTCTTCTATGTAATAGTAAATTTTTGATAACCAATTGTTGGACTGGAGTAGACTTCGTTTAATTGCAAAAAGGCATCTCAGTTTTATTTTATTTTAATTCAGGGGTACGGCAAAGGAGTTATAAAACCAATTTATTGCACATTATCATCCA
Source organism: Datura stramonium (assembly GCA_018107945.1). Classification (NCBI taxonomy): domain Eukaryota; kingdom Viridiplantae; phylum Streptophyta; class Magnoliopsida; order Solanales; family Solanaceae; genus Datura; species Datura stramonium. The sequence goes on from JACEIK010000049.1 coordinate 6,867, forward strand.
CTAACAAGAGGCGTTATAACTTACAAAGGAGTAATATATTATTACTCCTCGCTCCATCATTACTTACCTATTTTACTAACTTAAATATTCCTAAAATAATAATTTTATTATATTATTTTAATTATTATAATTTACCTTATTCATTTAATTCTTAATTTAAAAACTGTCAAGAAAATATACCCAAATCTAAATAGTTGCAGAAGTTAAATTCTGGATCTTAAAATCATTGAAATTGTGAAATGAACTGAAAATAATTAATATTTATTAGTAAAATAAGATATAAAATAATAAATTATTTTATAATTTTTTAAATTAAATAAAGATTAAAATTTATAAGCTCAAAATTAAAAAAATTAAAAAAATTAAAAAAATTAAAAAAATTAAAAAAATTAAAAAAATTAAAAAAATTAAAAAAATTAAAAAAATTAAAAAAATTAAAAAAATTAAAAAAATTAAAAAAATTAAAAAAATTAAAAATATTTTTATAATATATTAAGTTGTTAAATTAAATAAAAATATTTTTAATTTTAATTAAATTACATGTTTTTTTTGTTTTTTTAATTTTGAATATTAGTGTAAAAAAATATTTTTATTATTAATAATTGGATCCAAAAATACACTTATAATTATTTTTGAGTCAAAAATATTATTTTCCTAATAAATATATTATACTAGCAAAAGGCTTAGTTTATGTCTTGATGCAATAGAGTCGGCACTCATTTATGTCCATGACATGGTGCTTGGAAACTTGAAAATTACTATAACTTTATAGGAGGTAGCAATGCAATTTATAAGGAGGCGTGGAGGTTAGATATAGTAAGTTTTACGAGAGGTGGAGATAGACCGAAGAAGAATTGAGAAAAGTGATTGGGACAGATATGACACATCTTCTCAAATTTTACTAAAGACATAATCCCAAATGTAAAGGCACAGCCGAGTGACAGGCAGAAACGGCAAGAGGCAGTCGAGCAGAGAGGAGCCAGGCTCCTCTTCGAATCTTCTCCTTTAGCACAAAGATCTTATTCTTCATTTTTTACCGTTAAATATTGTTGTTCTTATCTTGTTACTTTACTATCGTTATTTTCCTTCCAATCTGCTTTGATTATACTTCTTGAGTTAAGGGTCTATCGGAATGCTTTTTCTAATCCATAAAGGAAAGTATAAAATTTGCGTACATCCTACCCTTCCTTAATTCTACTTGTAGGACTATTCTAAGTATATTGTTAAGTATGTTTGTATTGTTAAATTCATCGTTACGTAACGAAAAAATCCATTCTATGTAATGACCGATAATGTGATCAAGGTCCCCAGCTTTTTTCTCATTTTGTCCTTGCTTATTATTTAATAAAATTCTCTATTTTATTCTTTAACCTACTTTTTTTATAATAACTCTATTCCCAGATTCTACTTTTATTTGATTTAGGTATAACCTTGGAGATGTGACACTATATAATGAAAAATAATGCAATCTATTCAAATATTATATTCTTCGAACAAGATAATATGAATATGCTATGAAACAATATGTAAAACCCTACAAAGAAGCTGTAAATGAAGCTGATCCACAATGAGGCATATATGACTTAACACCTTAGATGTATGGTACGGTACGTCAGTAAAAGTATTTGTGTGTTTGGGCTGAACAAAGGTTGAAAAATGTCACCTGCACAACTTCATCGTTCTGCGAGACACACTTGGGAACTTGGTCGCCTCCAAATATTCGTATGCTGGTACCTGTCTCCCTTCCCCCGATATCTGAAATTATTGCGCCTCCCTTCCCCAATATACAACCAGCTTGCTTGTTTGTCACCACAAGTCGAAATGTAATTAGTGATCTTTTGCCTAAATTCATCCTAGAGCCAGCATCCAGAACTGATCAAAAACAAGACCAACAGCGGGTTTGTGCTGCAGATCTCCATGATTCTAGATTCTATATATAAAAAGAAAAACTAAATCACTTGACCAATATATTACAGATAAAAAAGAATTACTAAGACAAAAGAACACCCAACTAACCTTTAATGCAGTAATAGTTAATATTTGCTCGTTGCACTCAGCAATATTTGGCCCAACAATAATTCTGGCCTGCTCTCATTCTGAAGAGCCCTAACAATTGTTCCACCCTTGCCAATGATAGCCCCTACCTTATCATGTGTGCAGAGAATCCTGAAAACAAACTCTTCTGATGCTATTTTTGAATCAATGCTGGAAAACCTGTTTACTATTTAAGTCCAGAGGCAGCTGAGAAAGAGCTTGTTATTGGCTGTGACATTGAACTACTTTCTGCAGATCATCATTTAGGCTGCAAAGTCTGCTCTGAATCTATCTCGAATGGAGTTGTTCCAACATAGAAACAATCTTGAAGGCGGCGACTGACAGCAACAAGTCCTTTCTTCACAGCCAGAATATCTCCTTCTATCTGCCATTAACCAACAATTAACAACACATCAGAAATCTTCTCACATATTCATTATAACATAGATTTTCCTGGTAGATTTTAAAATTACAAAAGATTTGGTCTTCGTATAATTAAAAGCTAAAACTTGTAGTATTAATTTGGTTTTTTAGCGATTTGTCAGCAACAATATGCTTAGCTTATATTACAAATTTATTCAAACTAGAATAGCTTCCGTAATGGTATGTGATAACAAAATAATGAGCTTAACATTAAATAAGGAAAATAATTATCATCTTCCATTGAAAATTGGAGATATACTAAAAATATGAGATTGAGAGAACTCTTTTAGACATTGAAAATTCCATGTTAAGCAAGCACTTGTTTTGCTAATCAGCTTATGTTGAACACTTTCCTCCAATACCTCAAACCGTATGAACCCTAATGACATCACATGTATTTACAAAGACAAGTCAATACACTTACAATCATGCATATGAAATAAACTACAAAGTAGTAAAATTTAAAACTTTTGAGAATTGGGAATGAGTTCAAAGTTGATACTAGATAGGAAACCTGAAAAACCTACATACATGATTAGATCACTAGAAAATCAAGGCTATTAATCCGTAGAAAAGAATGGCAAGATATTAATTTACCTCGACGATATCATCTTTGGGCGAAGCATGAGATGGCAACTTTCCTGGAAGTTAATAATTCTAATCCTACATCCATTTTCTTCTTACTGTATCTATTTCTTTCCACCTTTACCCATCAAAGCCCCCGCCTGATTCCCCTTCACTAATAACCTGCACGACACAACATCTTCCACACCCAAAACCACTCCGTCCTTTTCGGCTGTTACTTCTATCAACCTCTCAAAACCCTAACAAGCGCCTCTGTGCATCAGAAACCTCGATCTCATCGAATTCTTCACTCCGCTGCTTGTCCCCGATGGGGCCCAAGAGCCTTATCTTCTTGTCTACTAAAGAGGAGGCTCCGACAACGATGATGCGGTTGTTGTCCGAGGGCTTATGTGGAGACATCAACGTAAATCTTGGCGGTGGTGTCTCGTTGGAAGTTGTCTGATGATCGAGCCTGATTTTCCGATGAATCCTCTGGACGCGTGAATCGCGACAGAGGAGTCGGAACTCGACAAATCTAGATAACGGCGGCGGCGGCGGTGGTGGTGGTGGTGGTGGTGGTGGAAAGGGTGAGCGCTGCCGCGGCCTTGGAGGAGCTGGGGACGGAGTTTTTGTGTATTAGTGTTTTTAGCTAAAGGACTTCTGTTGAGTTGATAGAGAAATGAGTGTTGAATGTTGAAAGCCTCCTGTAATAATAACCTATATTCATTTTACAATGGGTGGAACACAACCGTGCGAGCTGTGTGAGGTATCCATAAGTATATTTGTGGACCCCTCGTGTCAGTCCCCCTTTTTGTCACTCTCCTTTTCTTTCAACCCCTCGTTTTCTCTGTTTCTTCTTCTTTTTTCTTTTTCTTTTTAATTCTTCCGTTTCTTTCTCTTCTGCTTTATTTAATTGATTTTTTTAATAGTTTCCTTTTACAAAAAAAAAAAAGAATGATACTAGCTTAAATTTTATCAAAATGATTTTAAATATATAAAAATATGAAGTTTCTTTCTTGTTTTTATTTTTGGTTAACTTTTAATCTTTTATAACTTAAGATATCTTAGAAGTTTATAGTGAGTTAATTTCTATAATAATCATTCAACTTAATAAGATAATTCAATAAAATTATTTTGTTATAATAAGACCATTTAAGTTATAATATGAATATTGCCAGCAATTAGGGGATAAAAAGTCACTGAAAAGGGGTTAAATAATTTGAAATTAGAATCCTTAATATGTGCTCTTTTGTGATTTACATCTGACTTATTTTAATGTTTTGCACCTTAAAATCTCCTTTGATTTCTTACAAAGTCATACTAAATTCATATTACAAGGACAATATAGGTACTTAGAATCAAGGAAAAAAGATTGAACAAAATTTTCATACCTATGTTCTATCAAGCCATTTTTTATTTCAGATCCGTTCTTTCATTTGGCAAATCTTACACATGTTGATTACAAGCCAATGTTGGATACGTTCATTAACTCAAATGAGACTTTATTAACTTGTATTTACTATTTTAAATAATCAAAATTTGTATTTCAAATGTATATTTATTGATGAAGTTATTTATAATTTATTACCTTATTAGTTTGACTTACATTAAAATTACTTTGTGATGTAATAGTGAAACTATTTAGTTTGAAAGCTTTTTTTTATTAGTTTATTTTATGTTTTGAAATTGACAATTTATTTTAGTTTTTAATTTGTTTATTGTGTAATTAATTTATAATACTCTGTTACCCAAATAAGTAAAATTGCTTTGGTTGCTAAACTATTTAATATATTAAATAGATCGTAAATTAGTTTGTGACTGGTGTTGGGAAAAAAAAACACAAAAAATTGGTGGAAATTTTAAGGAAATGAAAATGAAAAAGAAAGTGCGTTGATAGAAGGCCAACATAAAAATTTGTCACAAATATAGGGCGTCCCGACACAACTAAAATTTTTCAACTGACTTCTATTTAATTGCAAAAAAATATCTCAGTTTTATTTTATTTAATTCAGGGGTAAAGGAATTATAAAACCAACTTTTTACATTATAACTTATAAAGGAGTAATATTTTACTCCCTCGGTAAATTTCTTTTTATATATTTAATTTGGCATATTCTAAAAAAATTATTTTATTTTATATCACTCTAATTATTTATAAATCACTTTATTTATTCAATTCTCAACTTAAAAGATTATCAGAGGAAATACATCCAAATTTAAATAGTTCCAGAAGGAAATCTCTGATTCTTTAAAATCACTAAAATTGCTAATGAACTGAAAATAATAATATTATTTAAAATAAAACCTCAAACTTAATAAATATAAATTAATAAATTGTTTTGTTATTTTAAAATTAAATGAATAAATATAAATATTTATTTTAAATATGGTGAATTTAACAAAATGGACGGCCGGAGTATATATATCATTCACTAACCTAAAGCGAATTTATTACTTAGGAAAATCGACTTAAAATATACCGTGAGAAGTTCTATTTCTATTTTATTTTTTTTAAGATTCTTCATTTTTGTTTTCCTTTTCTTTTTTCTTGTTTTTCTTTTGTCTTTTTCTCTCTCATCACGTTAAAGTCACCAACACCTCCACCGTCACATTTCTACAACCATCAAAAGCAATTATTTATTAGCAACATTTTGCTATTCAATTCATCATCACGAAATTCACTCATTTTTCAATATTCCCTTCAGCATTAAAGTCATGACATGACATGAATTTTAAAAAATCTATCACCAGAAAATAATTCAAGTAGTAAATGAAAATCTTCAAAAATACTCCAATTAGTAAAGTATAAAAGATAATTTCTCCAACCACAATAATTGCTAAAAATAAATGCTACAATAAAAATCAAACATTTACGGAATAATTTTTTCAAACGGCATTAATACACATTTTTCAATTCAAAATTATTTTTACTTATTTGATTTTACAAGAAAGATTTTTTTTTTTAAAAAATAAAATAAAAGATAAAAGTAAAAGAAAAAAAGAGAAATAAGGGGAAATAAGTCATAAAAAAAAACATATCTGTAGTCAGAGTAAACTACGGGAAAATAAATGAATAAGTAAATAAATAAAAGAAAAGAAAAAGAAAAAGAAAAAGAAAATAAATAAATAAAATAAGATAAAATTAAAAATGACATGTGTCAACTCGTATTTTTCACCATTTAACACAATATTAGATGTTACCTTTCAAGATGGGTTATTCCACTTCAAAATTGTTCGAGGGACATCGACTCCAATAAATTGAGTGTGAAACAATAATTTTGAACAAAATTGAAGTGTGTTTTAAGCCTTTTCTATTACTTATACTTAATTGTATGTACACAAGATCCACCTCAAGGGAGAGCATATCCTTACCTACCCGAAATCATTTTCCAAGGCGAAAAGGGTCAAAAATGTTCTTAATAAAAATATCTTTCATTAATAATTTGGTCGAAAAATTGCCCATTATCAATAGTTTGACAAAAAATGCCTTTGGTATTAATAATTTGGTTAAAAAATAACCCTATTATTATTTTGGGATCAAAATATCATTTTTTTTAATAAATATATTATTTCTTTTCTTTTTAAACACATCCTTTTTAATATTTTTTAATAAATACTTTAAAATTTCTTTAACTAATAAAAAGTGACAAGTAATTTTTTTCCTTTAATTTAATTTTATCAATTAAAATAAATAAACCGTGGGTAATTTTAAACTCGATAATATAGATCTCATATATATAAATTATAGTAACTCATCATAAATTTTTATTTAATAATGATTTAAAGGCCTTCTAATAGAATAGAAAATACTTTTATCTTAATCTTTTCGACTAAAGCAGAATAATCATTTGCTAATATATTTCTTGATTTTAAAGTTAAAATTAAAAAATCAACAATAACTTCCGTCGATGATATTTTAAAGATATTTTTTATTTTTTTTATTTTTTTTATTTTTTTTATTTTTTTTATGTTTTATATTATAATTTTAATATCTTAACTTTAAAATCAAGGGTTATATTATCAAATGCTTATCCTTCTTCAATTCAAGAAAGATAAAGAAATAAAAATATTTTTATTTTATTATATTTTTCGAATTGTTATCTAAATTAAAATTAATGAGCATGAGTCATATATATATATAGGACTTATAGCTTTGGAAATTGAATTAGTCCCCGCGCAACTCCCTTAGCTGCACATGAATGCACAGAGAAGGCCCTCGCTGTGCTCTCCTTGACATTAACTCGTTGTTAATAAAAATGCGGCTTAGAGCCAAGAGTATATCTTTCCACGGATCAAAGTGAAAAAGACAGTTCGATCAATATTGATTTTTATATTCTTTGATTCTGTTAGAAAATTAGGAAAAGGATATTTTGACCTTAAAAGTAATAACAGGGGCAATATTGAACCAATCTCATAACAAGGACATTTTCGACCAAATTATTAATGAAAGATATTTTTATTCAATTTATAACTGATAATTTGCTAATTTGGTAAATTTAGAGAAAAGCAACATCAAGAATCAAAGAATGTATGCTGACAATCAAACAACCGAAATGAAGAAATGTCCCAATAGACACGAAGACAATATCAAGAAGCTTGGGGCTTATGTCCTATCATAAGACAAGGCATACAACTTCTGAATTTTTGTTGTGTGTTTTAAGTTTTAAGTTTTAACTCATATAAACTAATTATTATGTATTGTGCCGTCAATATATTAGAAAATAAATTTGCATTCAAGGGTGGGTGTCACCTAATAATCAATGAAATTGATTGTACCATGAGACCAGCTCAAATTTCAATGAGATAAAAAATTACTAGATAATTTTTTTCATGTGTCATAATAAATTCTTCCTGAAATTTTAATTGTTTCCTTTGAATCTATATTTAATACAAATATGTAAATTTAAGCCAAAATAAAATCTTTTATTCAACCCATGTTAAGCAAATATTACTTGTATAATGTGGTCATTCCTTTCTTTTTGAATCTATATTTAATATTAACATATAAATTAAAAAATAAATCTTTGTTCAACCCATGTTAACTAAATATTATTGTATAATGTGGGTAAGTAAATAAGGTAGTAATAAATTGTCTTAATATGTTCAGTCTCGGTATGGGATCAAGTCTATATTCATAATTCCTTTTAATTCTATTTATATTAAAAATTTATTAATAGACGCAAAAATTACTGCACTAAAACTAGTTATTAGAATATTGCTGAGATGGTCTCATGATAAATTGTTTATATCCGTAGATCATTATCAATAGTTTTTCGTTTAACTTCGAAAAATATTATTAATAATTATAATTAAAGGAGACTTGATGGAAAGTAAAAAGGCTCTTCATTATTAGGGCTTCCTACTTGCACTATTGATTAATGCAACAGCACGACGTCGAGGACGAAACGAACAGAATTAAGTCATGAACACGACTGCTGGAATAAGCTAAGTAAATTTTTTGCTGGCATAATATTTAAGTGATATGTTACAATAATGATGAGATCTCTTCATTTCCTTAATCAGAATTCGTTAAATTGCTTAATGGGTTTATACGACGCCAATAAGAATTAGTCTCACCAGTTGATACTGATACTAAATATCAAATGGTTGGCTTCCGTGAAGCATTGCTATGTAGTAAAGAATACCATATATGCCTTTTCTTTATATTCTTGATCTCATGGGCCGACAATATTCATGGTGCTCGGACAAAAGAAAAGATGTTCTTCTCCAAGTAAATTTTTGTATTTTGCTGAAGGCTTGTGCTAAAGATTCTTTTTAGCTACTTGCTTACTATTGATCGAAGGTAGGTACAAGTTGGTTAGGGTCATCATTATCTACTTTAACAATACCGTCTTCATTAAAATCAGCAGGTGGAATATAAATGATGATGGTCTAATTATAAGTATGCCCACAAAGGAAATGGAGATGGATTTTCCGTATAACGTCACCCAATTCGGGCGTTGTTTGAATGCGAATGAGGCTATTCATTGGTTAGGGCATAAAATCGGAGGAGGACCAAGTACTCTAATTGCCTTTGATATGATTGAGGACAAGTTTCGAGAGATACGTACACAATTTGATCATCATAAAACAGTGGATTATTATAAACAGTACCACAGGAAGCTTGCACTACTGAATGAAACATGTTATCTGTCATATTCTTCCACAGGTTATCTGTCATTTCAAGTTTGGGCTCTCAATGACTATGGATCAGAATACACATTCGAAATGCAGCCCATTGGGTTTATGGTTTAATGGTGAAGTGGACCAGTATACATGATTGCCATACCAATCAAATTAAAGATTTTTCCAGTCGATATTGAGCGTAACTTGTACTACCGTCAATCATCCATTACAGCGACTGCCCTCACACGAACAATCGGCCCACCATGGTCACAAGAAGCCAAATGGGTATTTTTAAACCCAATAGAAAATATGATCATGCATATGCTACTACAGTTACACGGTCCCCACTACCACGTAACCCAGTAGAAGCCCTTCGTGACCCAAATTGGAAGTTGGCCATGGACGACTTAATAAGGATGCTCTTATTAAAAATAAGACGTGGGAGTTGTGCCCCGTCCACCTAATGTGAAGTTATTCGTTCTATGTGGATTTTTGCTCATAAAGAAAAATCGATGGTGTTTTTAAGAGGCATAAAGCCCGTCTTGTAGGTGTGGGAAAACTCAAGCAGTGGGCATTGATTGTGGCGAAACATTTAGTCCGGTGGTGAAACCGCTACCATGTTCTTCTCTTCTCTCAAAGGCATGGCCTATTCATCGCCTTGGATGTTAAAATGCCTTTCTTCATGGCGAGCTACAAGAAACAAAGCAGTATATGCATCAACCATTGGGGTATCTAGATCGTACTCATCCGCATTATGTATGCTTGTTACGTAAGTCATTGTATGACTCAAACAGCACCCCGGAGCTTTTATGATAAATGATTACATTATGTCATTTCCCTTGGTTTCTCTAATAGCAAGTGTGATAATTCGTTATTTATTTATCGCAAGTGGTCGTGATATGACATATATTTTGCTTTATGTTGATGATATTATTCTCACCGCATCTTCTAATGCTCTCCTATCAGTTTCCACTATGAAGCTTCTCGCCGAGTTTGCTATGAAGGATCTGTCCTTTAAATTATTTTCTTGGCATTGCGCTTTCTCAACATAAGGGTGGTATGTTCTCTACAACGCAAGTATGCCGAGCAAATAATTGAGCGAGTTTTAATGTCTTCTTGCAAGTCATCTCTACTCCTGCTGGGACATAAAAGGAGAAGGTTAGGGCGCGACTTGCAAGACTCCCTACGGCGATCCGTCTTTTATATGCGAGTCTTGCCGGGCTCTTCAATATCTTACATTCACCCGAATTTTCGCATATTTGTTATGCCGTTCAACAAGTGTGTTTACATATGCATGATCCGAGAGTTGATATATGCAAGCTCTCAAACGATTATTCTAAGATATTCAAGGTACACCGACTCATGGTCTCCATCTCTACTCATCTTCCGTTTCATCTCTGTTTCTTATAATGATGCCGGATCAGTGGCTGCTCCTGATACGAGACGATCTACCAAGTTATCAGGTATTTTTAAAGTATACCTTGATTTCTTGGTCTTCTAAGAGACAACCTACTCTTTTCTCGATCCAAGGCCGGCTTCTGAGTATAGGGGTGTGGCAAATGTAGTATCCGAATCATGTTGTTACGAAATTTGCTTTTGGAGTTACATTGTCCGATTAAACGTGCTACACTTGCTATTGTGACAATGTCACACTTTACTTACCTGCAATCCAAAGGTAACATCAACGCATTTCAAACATATTGAGATGGACATTCATTTTGTACGGAAAGTTGCTCGTGGTCGTGTCTGTAATTTTATGTACCTTCCGATATCAGATCGTTGCATCTTTATACAAGTGTCTACCGCGAGTTCTATTTGAAGATTTTCGTGATGCTTTGTCCGACAACCTCCGGCTTCAATCAAGGGGTGTGTTAAATATATGTAAATATATTTAGGCATATATCATGCTAACTGTATCCCTTAGAATTAGGCACATATCATGCTTTGGTTTTGTATATATACGTTGATCTTAATGAGAATTATTGAGGAATTATTTCTAATATAATAAATATTTGCCCTTTTCAAACATCAATCTACACTGCTTCTGATGATGAAACAGCATTTTGGATGCCAACCTCTATTATCTGCTCATGAATATATACAAGGTTAACATTCATATTTTGCTTTGCAAAGTACGAAAGTATTATATATGCTGGTCCTAGAAAATAGACTACTCATGTATATATATGTTCCTATTTATTGTCATTACAAATATTGAAGTATTGAAATTGTTACTGAACAAACTAAAAATTAATACATGAGTTATTTTTTGAGCAAGAAATCAAATTCTCAATATAAAGTGATTTATGGATATTTAATAATATAAATTTGCTAAATAATACCTGCTGTCGGTAACATCTCAAAATATGCTACTATCTAGAGTTGGCAATTTCAGCTCATATTTATGTAAATAAGTCCATTTAATTCATAATTTAATAAGTTGGGTCATTTATATTTGAGGTTGGGTCGACAAGGGTCAAGGTGCGGTGGAGTTGGGTCTTAGATTGAGGTTAGAGTCGGATTTCGGTCCTAACCATATCTCAAAGTCGGGTCACGTCCCGGACTGGGACGTAATCAAGATCCGGTCATGGGCTGGGAGTTGGACTCGAGCCGTTGTTGAGAGTTGAGAGTCTGGTCCTGATCAAGTCGGGTCTTGGGTCCTAGGCCGGGGTTGGAAATTGGTTTGATGAAAGACGCTTTGAAAAATATTTCTTGTTATTGTAGGCAGGAGACATTTTTTTCTTAAATTGGAGAAAATAAGTCCATTTGAAAATTATTTTTCAAACACATTTAAGTCAATCAAACATGAGAAAATTGGCAAATATTTTCTTCATACTATACAAATTATTACTATTTATCCATGTAAATCATTCTTTTTAAGACGATTAACATGTTTAAATTCATTTCTTTTTCACAAAAATATCATTCTAAAGGTAATTATAGTGCACATGCTCAGCATTAGCAGTAAAGAACAGATTGATTGCTCATAACATTGTGACAAGCAAACCCGAGGATAAAAACTCCGTAGATGCTTGCTTGAATCCTTTGTTTAGTCTATGCGGCACGTAAAAGTAGCCTTTATCTCATCTGTAATTTTCCGGATTCACAAGCCTATATGCTGAAATGAAGTACTGGCAAGAAACTAGATCTTCGATGTTAAGTTCAAATGAAACACCATATTCTACATCTAGTACTTAAATACAGAAGGGATTATTAGCAGCCTAGTTTGTCCTTTAAACAGCACTTGACAAACTCCGTCATCTGATAATGTACAAAGGTTAGTCATTCAGCACACTAGTTACAATTCCTTCAGTTCTAAAATTCACTACAGCAAATTGTGCTAAAATTTGAAGTAAAAGGTGCCAACATTTGAAGCAAAAAGACTTTTTGTCCCCATGTAATCCCACAAGGAGGTTTTGGAGGATGGAGTATAATGTAGCCTTAGCCTATCTTGTGAAGGTAGAGAGGCTGCCGAGTAGACCCTCAGTTCAAGTGTAAGTAAAGCATATCAATATCAAGTATTGAAAGGAAATATGAAAAGGAGTCCAAACATCGGCGCAATCTACATTGAAAAGAAACGTATTATTACACCAAGATCATAACATTTGCTAGGCTCTACCTTTTAAAGCATACACTACTAAAAACTTGTTCGAAGCACCTTCGTTCCTTCAAGCCCAAAAATACATAAAGGGCACTTTTCCAAACAGAATTTCAACTGTTTCTTTGTCTTCTCTGACCTCTACCTCAATCATGGTGTCACATCACTTCGACTACGATATATTAGTCTCAAAAACTGCTCACTAACTGATATTCTTGCTCTCCAGCCTATGGATTACTGCTTACTCAGCTCCGTTAGAATTCCACCATAGAGCATAGCTTCAGCAGATATTGGCCAAGAATGAACTAAGGGCCTGGTTTTGCAAAGGTATGGCTGCTTCAGTGGTGAGAAAGTAGCTATTCGAATAACATTGGTCATGACAACATAAGAGGAGAATGACCAAGATTCAAATAACACATCAGACAACATTCCAGGACATAATGAGTTCAATGGAACTAAGGGATAAGCATTACAAGTAACATAGCAAGCTGGGAAGTACAACCAAACTTTATATATTCAGAATAACTGAAGCACAGAATTCACAACAGCAACATGTTGTTAACGGAAGTTCTATATTAAGCTAGTATTAAAAAGACGTGCCAAATGCAAATACTTTGACTGGAGAAAAAAAGAGAGAGAGAAAACTATGGTAAGACTGCCTCCAGATGATTGATAAATGCTTCTCATATGAAATGAAGAGGAAGAAAAGATAAAGAGCAGTGCTTGCTTTAAAAGCATAACAATCAATACCAACATTGAGTCCAACTTATATCATGAGCTGTTTCGGAAACACATTAAGAGAAGTTGGTCAACCACAGTCATGCTTCATGATCAATGCTTTCCCATTGAGATGCAGAAAGATAAAGAAACCAAGAAGCTCAAAGGATTAACAAGAAAGAAGTTCTTAATCTTAGCAATGGGGATATGACTTGTAGAATGCACTAATATCTACCTTACGAGCATTTTCGTCATGACACTAACACAGAGTCCCCTGTTTACAGAGGCGGATCCAGGTTTTAAGCTTTATGGGTCTGGAACTCAAAGTTTTTAGCCTTGAACACATTATGTTCTTAAAATTATGGGTTCATATATACTATTTATTGCAATTTTGTGATGTTTACACATAAATTTATGCTCCGTATCCAAAGTGTTGGGTTCAGATGAAGTACCTTAAAGCTCCATCTTCCCCTGCTTGTTTAGCATATGATGCACTTTCAAATGCAACCCCAGAACATTAATTCAAACAAAATTTACAGTAAATTTATAGAAATTTAAGGTGCACTAAAGTAGATGAAGTTCATCATGTAACAATCTTCAAGACTAGGTAAAGAAATCACATGTTTATTCTAGTGAAGAGAATATTTCCTAGCTAAGAACTGCCTCAAGGAAAAATTTACAGGTGAAAGAGAGATGAGCTGAACAAGAATAAGTCCAAACTGCATGAAATAGGACCAAGGCTGCTAAATATTGTAACCGGGGTTTACTTTCTGCTGAACATCCCCATAACTCTGTAATTCTTCTATATCCTCTGGACTACCCAAAAATAGAGGAAGTCTTTGAGAAGCTTGACAGCTGAATAGATAAAATTCAAGCCTTTACCATCTGAACTCTACCCAGCCTTTTCCACTAAGAAACTCAGGGGATTTGCTTCATAAACAAGCCGAAGGTGGTCCCTTGGATTCATTGCTACCCCACCATATAAAAGAGTCCGATGAAACCTACTAGAGAACATATATATCGGGCTGAGTACTTCTTAGGATGTTTTCCCTTCCCTTGTCTTATGGTGTCAATATACTGCCTTAATCCTTCAGACCAGTCAAAGTACCGAGCATCATTTACTGAATAAATTTGCCCTGCCATAAAATGTAACAACGTAATTACTGGGGTTTAGAACATGTAATATGCAATGGATTTGTAGGAAGGAGCCATGAAATAGCAAACCTCGAGGAGGAATGTTGATGTTAGGATGTGTCATGAGGAAATCTCCGGTTGTATGATCCAATGTGAATGCATGCGTTCCAGAACCAAAACTGGCACAGAGTATTGTGGCTGATGAATAGAGAACATAAGCTGCAGCTACAAGCTTTGCTCCGCTCTGAAGACAGTTTATCAAAGCCTTTTCCTCCACCGGCAGATGATCGATTTCCACAAGACGTCTATAAATCCCAAATATCGTCCCTGTGGGTATTGAGGCATCAATATTTCTGGAACCATCTAAAGGATCCATGACAACCACAAATGGGCCATCATCAGTTATCCACACAGGACCATCATCTTCTTCCGAGGCCATTACAGCAACTTTTCCTGAATTCCTAAGAGACGACAATATAATCTCGTTCTGAACGAACATACAAAAAAAGGCTTTAGAACATGAGACTATTCTTGGTTGCATAAAGACTAGAGAAGACACAAGGAATTTGTGGATTGAGAACTAGAAATTCTACACCTCTTATTGCATTACAATCTCTATTTTCTAATTCATTAATAAAAGATCACAAACACAGAGAAAAAATAAATGGAGAAAAAAAAAATTAGACTTGCATACAACCTATTGCCAATAAGTGCAATAACATCAATCAATCAATCAATTACTCCTCAATCCAAAACTAGACGGAGTCGTTTACATGAAATTCTCTATCCATTCCACTTCTATCGGGTCACTATACATTGAACTATGTCAGGTACATTTCCATTCCAACACTAAATAGTTTATCTGTTTAAGCCAAACTTAGATACTCTAAAGCTAGTAATAAATCACATATCAAAAATCCAATTGATCATCAAAATGTAAATTTACAGAAAAGCAACTCAAGAATATATGTTGACAATCACATAACCAAAATGAAGAAAGGTTCCCATAGACACACCGAGACAATATCAAGAGGCTTAGGCTTATCTCTATCAGAAGAACCTCAGCAGTTTTAATGCCAACACTTGCTGAGGCTGGAATTGAAAGGGAAGCAACAAGAGCGTTACAATTTTCTTGCAGGCATATTCTAAGTGAGCAAACAACACTATCAAGTCATCACCCGCATCAACTCCTCCTTTACCCATGTACTCCATCAGTGTAGAAAACCCACTATTTACAGAATCTACTGAAGCATTTTTTACTGCCAACTTAATTCTGGTGAATTAACCCCTCAAGTTAAAGGCTCCAGAAAATAAAGAGAAGGAAGCCATAGTTTCAGGTACAAGATTGTAATTTTGAGGAGAATTGCAGGTTTGGTGAGGAATTGGCTCCTTGGTGGAAATTTTAGGGAAGAAATGGTTGATGATAGCATCTCTGTGCTCTGTGGCAACTTTGGTACGGGAAGGAACATGTATTTTTTAATTTTCTATCATTTATCCGATTTTTTTCCTTTTCGTCCTTTTTTATAAGTAAAAATGAAATTTTTTTTTCTCGTCCTTTATTTTATTCGTTATTTAGAGCCCGAAATCAAATGAAATGAAATTCTAGTAAATTTTATTTGGATATGTAATTTGAGATTTTAAAATTATATTTTTTTATAAATATAAGTTTATATTTATTTAGCTTACCCAAATTTTATACAATCTTATCAAATAAGTAAAGTTCATAATAAAATAAAATACGCTATCATAAAATCATTCTAAAGAAAATATAACTTAAAAATCAAATTTTAGCTCAGTAAAAAATAAAATTAAACATGAATTATAATGTACTACTCTTTAATATAATCCTCTCATATAATAAATAATTGACAAACTATTATATCCAACATAAAAATTGATAAAAAATTATCTATATTTATTAAATAAGTTATTGATAAATATATTGATATATATAAATGAACTATTTTTTTACAAAAATAATCAACTATAAAAGTCTCACATGCCGTCTCC
Source organism: Datura stramonium (assembly GCA_018107945.1). NCBI lineage: Eukaryota > Viridiplantae > Streptophyta > Magnoliopsida > Solanales > Solanaceae > Datura > Datura stramonium. The sequence goes on from JACEIK010000049.1 coordinate 23,473, forward strand.
TTTTATCAGTCGATTTCTAGTAGCAAATACTTACCCTAATTAATTCAAAATTATCCCACACACTTGGTTTGAGTTCATTGCTTGAAGTAATTTCCTAAACTTAATCGACTAGACCTTTTAATTATATATATATATATATATATACTTTTTTCTGTATTAATTTATATAGTGATATTTGATTCTACCCTAATTTATTTATCGTAATTTATTTTTATATATCATCTTTAAATATTTTTTAAATTATTATTTATTTAATTATTAGAATAAAATTTTATATAATTTTTAAAAAAATCAATTAATAAATTATATTAAAAAAAAACAAAAACCAAAGAAAAAATTAAATCAAACTTAATTAATTTTAAATTAAAATTAACTTTTTAAAAAAATTATAAAATAAATATTTTAAATATACACGGTAACTAAAGATAATGGTGAAAGCTTTTTATGAGTTTCAAAACTTGAAAATTTTCTAAAAGCAGAACTTATCCTTTAAAAATTTAAGTCGGCTTATACCTTATAGTGGAATAGTCAAGTCTCAAATAAAAAATAAAAACATCAGCAGTAGTGGTGGACAATCGAAATTGACTAGTCATAGAAAATCAATCAGTATTCTTATAAATAATATTCAATCAATCATTCAGCCGTTCATACTATAAGAAAATTGGCAAGAAAGTAGAAAGATGGTATTAAAAACAGTAGACCTTTTGAAGAATGAAATTCTATAGAGGAGGAATCAGTGGTCATCACTGAAGATGTTAAGGCTGGCCTTGTTCTTGTGGACATCATCAATGGATTCTGCACTGTTGGTGCTGGAAATCTGGTACTTGAATTAAACGTACTTCTATTTTGTCTCTTGTTTAATTACACAATTATTGATTGAATTTTTAATTCTTTGTAAATTTATAGGCACCAAGAGAGCCAACAGGCAGATGTCTGAAATGATTGATGAATCAGCAAGGCTTGCTAGAGTGTTCTGTGACAAGAATTTGCCAGTTCTTGCCTTTCTTGATTCACATCATCCTGAAAAACTTGAACACCCTTATCCTTCTCACTGCATCACTGGCACTGATGAATCCAACTTGGTTCCTGGTACCACTTCTACCTACTTGCTAGAATGGGGGTCCCAAGTACTTGTTGCGATAACTTTCTTATCTTAAAGTAAATAACGGACAAAACTCAGAAATTGACTTCAGGATGCAGAGTGATTGAATCCTTTGATCCAGGGAGAGTACTTACCTAATATTTCAGGACATGTATATTCATGTGTGCAGTTGGCACAAACTTGTACTGATTTTTCTTCTTTTTTTTTTTACTTTAGGAAAACCTGATTTGTGCATCATCATTGCCTAGGGGTTTGAATGGTCCTGAAGGGACAACTCTGCACTGATTATTGGATGATTTTGTATCATCTCTTCTGATGAAAAATTTGTGAGGTGAACTTTGCAGCACTAAGGTGGGTGGAGAAGGAAGCAAATGTTACAATCAGGCGCAAAGATTGCTATGATGGCTATATTGGTTCCTTTGAGGAGGATGGCTCTAATGTATTCGTTGATTGGGTGAAGAACAAATGTAACTTGTATGTGCTCTCTCTCTCTTGTTTCTCTTTAACTTCCTATATGTTCCTACTGGATAGTCATTTCAGGTTAGGTTCGTATAACATATTCTTCATGTTCATATGGTTGAAGAATACGGTCTGACTGCTTGTTCATTTGAATAAAGTTGTTGGTGGTAGGGTATGCACGACATTTGTGTGCTGGACTTCGTTTGTTCCACATTATCAGCTAAGAACCTGCGGTCTCCTTAAAACCTTTGGAGGAAGTAGTAGTTTATTCGGGGATGTGCTACCTTTCGATTTTCTGCCTCCATGGCAAGAAACACCAAAGATACTTCACCACATCCTCAGGTAATTTATAACAAAACAAAAATGTATGATTATCTTTGACTCAACTTACTCAGTGTTTCTGATTAATCAGTTTAATGTTTGGGGCATGCAGGAGATAATGCATCATGTGGGACTTTATATGGCCAAGGGAAGGGGTGCCAAAATAGCTACAGAAATTTCTTCAACGAACCATGACATATTGCAATCTTTTCTTTGGCAAGGCCTGCATTTTATGCAGTGAGATGCTGATGGTTTATGTGCTCCAGTAGTTTCTATGATTACAATAATGCTACAACATGATGTGCATGTATATATACATATAAAAATGATGAGCTTGGAGATGGTGTTTCCACTAGATCAACGCAAGAATACCAAGTTTAACCTGGTGCCTTGTATAATAAATATATGTATGTTATGTATGCAGTGTCCAGTCATTGCCTTAATAGGATAGTAGTTTATCCACACATTTGCCAGAACTTTTTTGGATTTTGTATTGACCAGAAATTTGTCTGTTAAAGTATCTCAGATTATATTCAAGATAGCTAGTGACTTGTTTGTAATCAAATGGTGTCATTATCTGCCGGTGTTTGTCAATGAACCATAAATATCCATGTCTTCCTGATACACACTAGAGAATTATCCAGCTGATTGCAAGAACACTAAACAATTCTTTTCAACTGAAATCATCTAAAACGCATGAAACATCCGAAGCTGCAGTTCAATGGATAATTCAAAAGCCAAGGAACATGAAATCAGAACATAAGACATTTGCCAATATACCATTCTATCTTCAGATTCTATAAGACAATAAATTTTAAATTTTTTTAAGGTGCTATTACATAAATAGTACAACAAATGTTCAACCAAGGGGAAAAAATAATACAAAAAGAGCTGAAAGAATAATAACATAAAGAGCATATATACAAGCTCAGTGCCCTAAGATATCGCTATCAACTCAAAAATGGCTGTTAGTTCCATACAACGTAAAAGGCTTAATGCTGGCCACTTGTAGCTTCAGTTGCCCAGGATCATATTCAAACGAAATCTTGAGCTCCTTCAGCTCAAACTGACAAGGTTTCATGCAATAGATATCATGTTGACTGCAAAGGAACAGAGAAGCAAGCATCTTGTGAGATTAGGATCAAAGTGAGACAGGATTAATCACACAGGTAGCGTCCTTATAATTCACTAGCGCCTTCACGGTATCAAAAATGGGCAGCCTAAGTTCTCCAAAATATGCCACAACCTATGGCTGGAAAAGTATAGCCTACTGACTGTCCAGCCCATTACTTCAACAGACACAAACATACCAGTTCACTGAACCTTGCTAAATTCAAGCAAAAAGTTTTTGAATAGGCACAAAGGTCTAGATTAGCTAGAAGGCTTTGAACTGCAAAACGATTCATCAGCAATTTAGTACAATAGCCAGTGATAAACACACCCTTAAACCTATAGAAAGTTCAATGTACCACTACTTGTTTTTTCCAATTTGAATTGGTTTAACTTTACACAAGGTTCAAGAGAAGGAAAAGAGTTGAAAATGTGAACTGTGGCTATTTTGTTTCGGGGGAATGTGAGATCATAATTTAACCTTTTAGTCTTTAAAGAATATCATAAGGAAAAAGTTATTGAAATCATTGTTGAGTACAGCTTTTTGGCACGGACTAAGTGACAGATATTAAACTTTATCCGAATATTACTTCCAAGGAGAAAAGGGGCAGCAAAAGAGACAATATGAAGTATTTTGACAGACTTTACAGGGAAATCTGCTGTGCATGACAATATCTCACTCATTTGTTTAAGATTCATGATATGTGATTTCGTTGTTTAATAAATTGTGGTTTAAAAAGCCACTTACATTTTAATCTCTCACAGTAAACATTGAATGTTGGACCTGAGAAAATACAATAGTAACTTGTCACACCAGTCAATGAAGGTCCAGATCTTCCAATGTGAATTTTCTTCTCAGACAACATGGGTTAATCTTAACTAACCTAATCAACAACGCACTTGGAATGAAGTACAACAAGATCACAAACCCACTCCATGGTATCATCAATTGTTTTACCCTTCACAAGATCCATCACTAGACACACACTCCTTGATGCAAGTCGCTTCCCAAACATATTTGAAGAGCTGTTACTTGAGCAGGCACCGTGTCCTATGGCTGTGTTTGACTGGGTGTCATTCTCCAAAGCCTTTATATTTAGAACATGGATAAGGATAAGATGAGGCATTAGGGTGCCAGGGAACGATGGGTATGAAATTAAGGTTGTATCTGTACAATGTTTGAATGTTTAAATAAAATGTCAAGTGTGATATTTGACCATCTAACATGAGCTATGACTAAAATGGAATGATCTCACACCCAACGGTTTAGCCTAGTGGTCAATGAAGTGGGTGAAAACCATGAGGTCTCAGGTTCACAAATAAACACTAGGTGATTTCTTCCCATCTGTTCTAGCCTTGGTGAACACAGTTACCCTAAGCACTGCTAAGTTGGTGGAGGCATGGTATCCCGTGGAATTAGTCGAGGTGAGCGCAAGTTGGTCCTGACACCACGATTATCAAAAGAAATAAATTGTGAATGATCTGCCAAACATTAGGACAAAATGTGGCTGTTTTTCTTGAGTATCTATTTAAGTAATCCAAGATCACCTCAATGTGAACTGCAACTAATGCTTTTTGCATGTCTGTAGCAAATAGCTACAGCATCCAAATTTCTTCAAATAAAGAGATTCATGTGTGTGTCTGTGTTTTAAATTAGAGCCAATTTGCGAAGTACAAGTGCGAAAGAGCATACCTACAAAGAACTGAACCAGGAACAAACAGCCACAAACTGTATGTACAGAGATGTTCATTCCTGCAGCCTAAGACGATGGAAGAACACTAAGAAATGATATTCAGGATCCCAGTAGACAAAACCCACAACAGGCCCTCCTTTAATGTACTGCATAATTTCAACAGGAAATAAGTAAGTTAGCAAAATGAAATTTAGAGAACAAGAGACAACAAAACAAAAGACAAAGGGTGCTGTTAAATAGAGAGCTCTAAACCTTTCCATCTAGGATAACCAGTTCACCATCAACCCATCTGGGATTTCGAAAACCAGGCTCTGCCAGCCTTCCTTGTCCCCTGTATCGAGCAATCTGCATTGGCAATAGAGAAAACATGGGCCTAAAATGTATAGATAGACTCCACAATCATAAAATCCAGAACTCTGGAACTTATGCATCAAAAAGAAAGATAAGCAAAACAAATAATGGCAAGCAATATTAGGCAATCTAAAATCACTAGATTCACTTACCACACCAAATTCTTCTGGAATAATCCCTTTATGTGGAAGTTGGTATTTTTTTTCCAATTGTTACCGGAATGCTATCTGCAAATAAGATAGAAAGGCCTAATAGTAACACACCACTCCATCGCATTCTCCCCTCTCTATTTTGAAAAGCAAGGGACGACGAAGTTTCTACAAGTACACATCCTCAAATGCAGAAATGCAGGATATGATTCAGTGTAGATTTTCAATCTTCATTGCTCAAAGGATTAGCAAAACACCTATTCGACTTAGGCATAGAAACCAGGTACGCTTTTATTTCCAGCTTATCCATTCTTTCCAGTCTCTATATCTAGATACAGAGATCTCTACACTCCAACCAGAATGGAGGATCTCAGACATCCTAATTTATTTAAAAAGAGTTTACCTCCAAAAGACCTAACCTAACTATATGCACAACTTTGGAATTCAAAGTGAAGTTACCTGACCAGCCGGCACATAAGAATCTCCAGTTAATTTTACAGCTTCGATATTACCGTAAAACTCTAAGCTGCGTGAAGACTCCTTAGCGCTACCGTCTTCTTTCCATTGACCAAACTGCGCCTAAGGTGGACGACTTCCGAAGTGTATAGACCATGAGCACCAATATACAATCCTGATAAAAATTGTAAATGATTGACCGACTTAAGAATGAGAGTCGGCAGAATAACAATGATGCTGCACTATTTGAACAAGCATATGTTTACTGGAAAAAGGAGAATCAGCAATCTAGACAGCAAGAGAACAAAAGGAGAGAAACATTTTGAAGATTGATCACCATTTAGTGGGTCCAGAGATGCTGAAATCTCAATGCGGTTAAAGGTGGTTGACTTTGACAATGGCTGACGATTTCGTGCCTGAGTAAGAGTGAGGCTGATCAACTCCCCCACATCTTTAAGGACCTGCATGTTTGAGTAAAACTATTAAGAAGAGAATAAAACTAAGCAATTTGAGTGACGAGACAAAATTGTTCTGACCTTCATAGGTATTTTCCCCTTGCCAATGAATCAGCAAGATCAACCATCACATGATCCAAGCTACGTTGACCTTCGAGCCTAGCCTTTTTTAGGGAGATTGTCCACTGCCAGAGGAATTGCTTTTGTTCTCATCTTCCTCTATACTGAAAGTAAATGACCGGTGACCCTTCTTCTCTAGCCTCGCCGGTACTCGATGGTAGTCTTTATGTTGTAGCACCACTTGAGGTGTTGTGCATAAGACCACCAACAACCACCCTAACTGCAATTTGGCCTGGCTGCTCTTCACCATCACTAACCCCATTGTCTGTATCCAATTCAATCACATTCTGCTCTCCATCTCTTTCCACCTTACTCATCGTCATCGTCCACACTGTCCAAATCATAGTCCTTTTCTTCATCTTCCTCATCCATTATTTGCTCAATGACCTTTGATATTAGATCTCTATCTTTACCTTCCTGGAGCTGCTCACTTTTAAAACCTTGACCTGTACCCCTGGAATCATGTCTCTCAATGCATTCTGAAAGCCATAATCATCATCCCTATCTTCGCCATCTTCCTCAGAATCTGAGATTTTATCAAACATATCACTTTTGTTTTCAGTGGGACTAAGAGTGTCCAAGTTACTGGAAGCACCAGGTAGCTTTGGAGAAGGAATAGGTAAATCTTGCTGAACTGGCTTTCTCTTCAAGTAAACAGCCTGAAATCACGTGGACTGTACCCTTTAATTATTATTGAAAGGAAAGTCCTACTGTAGAGAGTGGACTACAATCATCTTTAATTAAATTTATATCTAAATATTTTGGCATGCTTACAAGAAGAAGTGCATAGATGAGGAGGTTCTGCTTCAGAAAAACAGAAAGGAGGTGCAAATATTTTTCAGCTATTTTTATCAAGTGCAACATCTTCAAATATAAAAGAATCTTCCAGAACTGCCATTTAGGGATGGCAATTGGGGCAAGGCAGAGCAGGGCAAAGACTAACCTCGGCAGGGAAGGACATTGCTTAAACATGACAGGGCAGCAAGGGCGGGTCAAGGCTTTTGTTTTCAAAAATAAAATGAGATAGGGCAGGTGTAGGCGACCTGAGCTTAAGCTTTTTAATTGTTTTATAAACTCTTCTTGTAATTTCAATTGCAAAAACACAGCTAACAATTGGGATTTTTGGCGAAACTATAGCTATCTAATTATGTTATATTTTTGTGCTTTATTTCTTTAATTTTGATAGAATTGATTTGATTGAACTATAAATTAACCAAGCAAGATATTTTTAAAGATTAAATTTTTAACAGTAACCTTTCTTTAAAAAAAAAAAGAAAATTTTCTTTAAGAAAGGGGCTTGTAATGAAACTTCTATATTTATATATTATCTAAGTTTCTACCAGTGATAATATCCCTTAACACAGAAAATACCATCAAGACACTGTGTTTAACTAGTTTAGAAATTACTAAAACAAAAAAAGATTGAAGATGAAGATGAAGTTGAAGATGATGTAAAAATGGTTAAATTGAAAGAAATATTAAATCTTAATCACGAAAATAAAGAATATGTAAATAGGCACTAAATGAGGCAGAGCTAAACAGGGCTAAGCGGCAGGGTGAGACCAAAAGGCAGGCCTACATATAGGGAATAGTTCACATCCTGAGCAATCATCTCTTCCCAGGGCCCACACCAACATCGTCATGTCTGAGAAATGATTCCATGGTGACATTCATGCGTATTACTAATCTTGCATCAAGTTTCATCCACAAATTGCAACATGCTGTTAACTAAAAAAAGAAACAGGAACTACACCTCAATATCCCGTTAAAATAGTTGAGGCGAGCTATATGAATCCTCAATGTCCATTTTTGCCGTATTGGGGTTTCACCCAAGCATTCACCATTATTAATATTTTATCACAATTTGACTAATTCATTGATGATAATGTTCCATCTTGAGCAACCAATAGGTCATGAACCGAGACTAAGTATCTTTCTAGACACAGCATCTGTGGAAGATGTCAACAAGTCGAAAAGAAAGTACGTGAGCTAGAAAGTTACCTGCTGCCTGTATTCGCCTTTATTATCAACTGTAAGAAATATTTCAAAGAGAGGGGCACCTTCCACGGCCGAAGCAAGCTGGCTGTCAGTAGAGCACATGAACCCAGTAAACAACATACCCAAGGCAGTTAAGGGTCTTGTGTTCACTTTTACTTAATTAAGGAAAAACAATTATAACAGCAAAATCCCCACAGTATCTGTTGCTACTAACTAGGACATAAGGCACAGCACAAAAGGCAACCACACCCTGCAAGACTCAGTTCGGAAATGCTCAACACTTGGACTGGGAATTTATCCAACTTCAACGTCAAAATAGCACCAATTAGTGTATAATTTGCAGATATATACAGACAACCTAGAAAAAGGGAAGAAGATGATTTGAAATATTTGGTGCATGTTGCAGTTTCCAGAATACAGTGATTTACAATGGAATCAATTCAGCCACTTCTTATCTTATGGAAAGGAATAAGGATAAACAAACATTTCAATGGAAGGATTGGAGAACTATATCATATCGTGATTTTTGGTCACAATTTGGGAAGAGAAATGATAGGCGTTTATGTTGGTCTGGTAGAAGCTGTTCATAGAGTGAATAGTTTCCTTAAGAGCCTCTTCTTTCAATTGCGCAAGAAAGAGTAGATGAAAGAGGTTGCAGATTTTCAGTTTCCAGAATTTTATTGGCCTTGTGCATCTTTATTTATTTAATTTATATTGCATTACATAAATCACTTTCTATATCACCCGAAGAGTTAATAAACTCTAAGCTAATTTTCACCTTATTGGTGAGGGTTGATTCCCACCTTGTAATCCCCTTTCCCTAACCCATGAAAAAGAAGAGCAGGGAGATGAGGCAGATAATAGGCAAAAAGCCCTTTCTTCCATCTCTTAAAGAAAGAAATTGCACAAGTTCAATCTGCTAATAGCGAACTCAAACAAAACCCAGCAGAAACCTAGAAGTGTACCGCGTGGACTGCACCTCGCGACATATCTTCCATGCTCAGCACTTATACGAATACGGCCATAAGGATCATTAACATCTTCTGAAGTTCCAGTCCACCAGCCAACCTACATAAACATAACAAAACATGTTACAAACTAGAAATACCAATTTGCCACAACACATATGGAACTAATTACAAGCTCTCAAGAAACTTTGCTAGACCTAACATCCATGGTGGATATAGCCAAAGAAAAGTTGGAGTAGCAAATAGTCAAAAGACTTTGATGAGAGACTGCATGTCGAAAAGATTGAAGTATATGATGTCCTCATCCTATCCAGTTGGGATGGAAGTTTATATAAATGTATATTCCAAATGCGTAGAGCACATTAAACATTGAAAAAACAGACCAAAAGCAGTTTTTTTTTCTTGTGTAGCAAAGAAAACAGCTACAGATGACATACCCACAAGAAAATGTTGAGAGCAAACAATTGTAAGTACAAGACACCACAAACTCAGTATCCTGCAACTAAACTCACCAATCCTGTACCAGCACAATCACGCATAAATACTGCATCCCCAGCGCTCTTTTCTACAGCTTTCTGCACTGAAGGTGAGCATCAATGACCAGTGGAATAAACATTGTAAGATGAACAAGAAGATCAACAAGAACAAGAAGATCATGGAGGCACAGAAAGACCTTCCAATAAAACTAATACTCAAACCTGAGACTAACATTTGTGCATTGAATGAGTGCTTCAACTTCCAATCATTAATTCTAAATTCTCATCATTAGTAAAATTTAAGCAGTCCTATTTCTTTTCTAGATGTTTAATGAAATTCAACTCTGAGGATTCCTATATCTCAAATGTCTATCCTTATCTATACCTCAAGTGCTATGCTTCATTACAATTTACAAGTATCTGATGTCCAAAGGTCAAGATAAAGGAAGTTCTCATTTAGATGAAGTAATAAATTTCATTGCAAGATAAGAAAGCTACAAAATGTTAAGTCGGAAAACAAGACACCCCACACTTTGTACCACCATTTAAAGATGAGGCTTGATCCAAATGGATGATCTTCCTTTAAGTAGCCAAAGCATCTAACAACCAGTCACATGTACAACTCACTTTTAAGGTCTAAATCAAGTTAACTAAAAAACTCTGACTAAACAATTGAAAAGGCAAATGAACACACACACGCACACACATTCTATATTTATCATATATATTTTGATAAGGAAAAGGAAGATGATATCATTGATTGTTCCAAAATGCAGCACAAATCTTACATTTACATGGCACATTACTCTTCCAACAATGTCCTTGGTAGCTGCAGCAGCAATGGCCACCTTGAGTCTAGCAGCATCTTCATAATCTTCTCTACTAGTAGCATGATAACTGTGACTGGTGAAATAACAGCTCCATTAAAATAGTAAAATAGAAGAATACCATGATTGAGCATAAATGTTTATGTTTGTGATCTAATATAGCATGTTCAAACTAAGTCAAGAACAAGATGATAGGGCAGGATATTACACCTAACCAAAACCTAACAAAAACTGCACAGTAAATTACCAAGAACCCTATTTGAGATGGTATTCACCTCAGGGACCATTTAGATTCATAAAGGACTTCCAATGTCCCTTTTCACTATTCCCCAAGGGCAATCAATCCACCAATCCATCAATCTACACCTCAATCAGTTGGTTCGGGTTTATCAACTTCTATATCTGTGCCACTTTACTTGGACTGATAAAATATTCCAATACTGAGTAATTTTGTTCTTAAGCAAAAATAAAATAAAACTTGATGAAGTAAGAAGTTTGATTAAGAGGCATCAAGAAGATGCAAGCGGAACACAAAAGATAGGGACAGCTCCAGCAATAATGTCTAAATTATAAGAAAGCTAGAGAAGTCTAGGAAAGCAAGGGCAGTTACAAATGAGAGATTCTGCCAGCTAAATTAAGGTTAAAGAAATCTCACACTTATCCCTATACTCAAATATAAGAGTCTAACCAAAACTCCTTGCAGACAGGGGACCCATATAAAAATACAATAACAACTAAGCCTTAGTCTGGCCAATTGTCATTTATATCTATACATTGGGTATCTGCTACCTCCCACCGGCATAAATACTGGTAATCTCCTGCCCATGAGAACGCATGGTTCTCCCACTTCATCAACCATTAGGCCACACCCTTGGGTCAATATATATCGTTTACTTTCAGAGTGTCCTTCCTGAGTATGCATTGATTTCAAGAGACTAGAGAACTTTTGAAACCTCCATCAATGTGCTTTTTTTTAATTATAAGCTAAGTGGCTTTATTGAAATTGTGAAAAGCTCTTATATACCAGAGATATACCACAAAGTATAGAAACTACATCCAAACATGGTTCTCTATGAAAGATACCCCCGTCACATCTACACAAATAGGAATCCCAAATGTGCACCAAAAGGCAATTAAAGATAATAGGCTATTCTCAACTGTACAAAATCATTTTCAATCCCCTCAAACACTTTCCCGCTTTCTCTTCCTCCATAAATCTACATAAGAGCTAGTGAGGCAACCTCCCACATCCTTTTGTCTTCTTTTTCCTACTTATACTAACTGCTTAGTGCGGAAGTGCAGAAAGTAGGCTCATTCTTTGGTTTATAAAGATCTGTTGTGCAACTCCACTAATGTGCTTTAGCCTACTTCATCCCACTTTACCAAATTTAATCATCATACCGTAACAACCTTAAGGACTGGTGCATATGGAGGTCTAGTAGGACATGACCAAACTATACCAGTGCACACTCTAAGGTTTCTAACCTAGTCTTGTATATGATTGTATATTCATTTTAACATCCACATTTTTAAGACACTGCCTTGTGTATATGTTTGGACTTTACTTGGATGACACCTCTCAATGCATCAGGTAGACAATAAAAAATCACGCATGGGCGTCACTGATAGATCCTGAAAGGTTTAAAAGCATTCACCTTTAGAATCACCAATATCATCAACGAATAGTTTGACAATCCAAAAGACATGCCCAATAATACATCTTAGATTAGGATTGTTGAGCCATGATCAAAATGATGTCATGTAGAATGAATGTGCAAGCTGCTATTTAATTAAAGAACCGAATCACCACCACAAACATGAACATTAAACTCATTTCACCATCTACCACGTCTTAATAAATTATCATAGATTACCAATCTAAACCTTCATCAGACAATTCACTCATAAGAAATTAAAAGGGAGAAAGTAAATAAAGAATAAAACAGCACAGCTGTGGCTGGTAAGGTGGAAAGATGATGAAATTGTGTTTTCAGTGATTGATTAGCTTTGAGCCTGTGCAAAATGCTTACTCTGTATGAAAATAAGTTCTACCAAAAAGAGAAAGTGTCCTTTTCCTTTATAAATATCCTTATCCTTAATAAATATCCTTATCCTTATTGCACATCAATTGCTTCAATCAACAGAAATTCAATGGGGTATCAATTTTTAATAATCAAATATCAGTAACCTACAGGATAACCATATTTCGCCTACTTTTTAGACTAAAATTTCCCAACGTAAAACGTTTTCATCCATACAAAACACACACGTAATCAATGTTAACGTTAGCAGGGTAACAGAGGAACATGCAAAATAATCAAAACAAAGAGTGTACCTTTAAAACAGAAACCAATCGTTCTTCCTCCTCAACCCGAAATGCTTTTTCCATCGCTCCCAATCCCATTTACCAGCAACACCTATTTCACTGTTCCTTCAGCAAGTCCCGCTCCTTGGACCGATTCACATAATCGTCCAACTTTTTCATCGCATTCCTTACAGCATCTTGAAACGCCAAATCCCATCTCCAAGAAGAAGATGAGCTTTCCTGAGAAGAAGCAGATGGCAACGACTCAGCAGTCTCACCATCACCGGTACCGTTCCGACAACGCAGCAGAAAGTGGAACCAGAAACCCTAGATAGGGAATGAGAGGTTGAAAGAGCTTGAGAAGTGAATGACGAAGATGAACGCTTCAATCGGGAGGTGAATTTAGGTTTATAGTTGAATTTATGAGGGTTTACATCAAATGTCGGCGGCGGAGCAATCGACGCCATGACAAAGGCCAGATATCAGAACAACAACGTTTTTTTCTGATATATAAACAATCCAATATCCAAGAAGGGTACTCAAAGACGGGTTTCATACAGAAGAAGACAGAAAAATAAGAAATGGTAAAGAAAAACAGTGTGACACTAGAGAACATGGGGATAAGGCTGCTGATTTTTCTGACGTTGGACAAAACCAATTGCAAGAACACACAGAACCACTGCCACCCACCCACCCCCTATATACCGTTACCAAGGTTCTGATATACATATTTTTTATCCATATAGGGGTTGTTACCACCTTATTAGTAATACATGGATGTTAATATAAGAATTATAATAGTGGGATTATTTTTTATTAAATATTTAATTAATTATGTTAAAAATTAAATATATTATATATTATATTTTATTTAAAATTATATAAAAGTCATTTTATAATTATATTTTTAATTTTCATATAAAAAAAATTAAAATAATTTAATCATTTAAAAAATTTATTTCTATATTATTAATATAAGAATTAGTAATTTTATTTTTTTTATTTTTTTTATTTTTTTTATTTTTTTTATTTTTTTTATTTTTTTTGTTTTTTGAATTTTGAATTAAATAATATATTAATTTAAATTAAATTATTTGAAAAATACGGTCCAGCAAAGATATCTGCTTAAAGGATTTATTAGTATTTTTTGATCCTAAGTAATGAAACTTTTTATATTTGTCGAATTTGTGTCCACGTCCTGAATTGGCTACTCTTTTTTCTTTTCTTTTCTCTCATTTCTCTGTATATTTTACAAATCTTTTTCTTTTTAAAAGCAAAATTATTTTCATTTCTCAATTTTACTTTAAAAATCAAATTTTCTTCTCAATTTTAAATAATAAATATTAAAAAATTCAAAAAAGGAAATGAATAAATAATATTAAATTAAGTATTTAATATTTTTATATAAAATTAATTATATTAATTTTTATGTTTTTATAATTTCATAATTGTGATAATTTAAGGCATAAATATCATAAAGATGCGAAGAATTTCTTTTTTTGGGGTTTTTCTCTATTTAATCATGAAATAGCTACTTTTGTATATGTCAAGGTCGATAGTAATTCTTGTAATGTCACCGCAAATTTGTTGGTTCGTATAGATCATATTATTATATAAGTTGCTCTCTAAGTTGAAAGTTAGGTTATCATTTTACTCCTTTTGAATTAAAATTTAATTAATATATAATTAAAAAAATCAAAAAAGATAAAAAAATTAAAAAAATTTTATATATTTATTATTATAATTAGAAAGCCAAAAGTGAAAAGTTGAAATAAGAAGTACTAATAAATAAATATAAATAATAATGATGATAATAAATAAATAAATAATAACAAATAAAAAATTAAAAAAACTCAAAATTCATAAAAAAAAAAAAACCCCAAAAACAAAAAACAAACAATATAAAAAATATAAAAAAACTAAAAAAAATAAAAAAAATAAAAAAAATAAAAAAAATAAAAAAAATAAAAAAAATAAAAAAAATAAAAAAAATAAAAAAAATAAAAAAAATAAAAAAAATAAAAAAAATAAAAAAAATAAAAAAAATATATAATTATATTATTTTTTTTATTTTTTTTATTTTTTTTATTTTTTTTATTTTTTTTATTTTTTTTAGTTTTTTTAATTTTTTCAATTTTTTGTTTTTTTACGTTTTTATATTTTTTTAATTATCATACTACTTTTGCACCTTCTAATTATTTCGCCTTCTAAACTTCTAACGGTTACAATAGTATTTATATTATTATTCCTAATGCAAATATGTACCATTAAGTACACTCAATATTAAAATATATTGTTTTGGGTCATGATCATACTCTACACTTTTTAATAGGCGATATGAAGTTGTTGCATTATTTCTTCTCCTTTTTGATAGCTTTATAAATAAAAAATTATTTACCTTATTGTTTTGTTGTTGTTGGCATTTAGTTTGTATGAAATGCCCATAAACTTGATAGAAGTTGTTCTCTGAGACAAATTTATTCTCGTTTCGTAGCCTTACATTTGCGCCCATCATGGTAGCTTGTATTTGCAATTCTTGCACTTCTCTCGTATAAGTGTTAAACCTTTGTCACTGATGGGCACCTTACACGCTTTATACTTAATCATCATCAAAACATAATTAGCAAATTAGTAATCAAAACGCCAATTCAATCATTTTGAATTTACACTTATCGAATTCTATATTTAATTATTTATTGTGGATATACACTGCTGGGCACGTGTCCGTAAACCTATTACTTAAGTATAAGTTATAACCGAGCTAAATTTAGGAATTATCAGAAATGGACTTCTACCCATCCCAACCTACCAAGCCTCTCTCGGACCAAGAAATTTAATTGGTTAGAGGGACCGACTCTTTATTTTAAAGGGCCTTAAAATGGTCAATCCAACATAATCCTAAAGAGTTAATGTGAGGTCGCTAGCTCCTCCAATTTCTAATTATTTTTTGCGAAAAATTCTTTCAATATACATTTAAATTTAAAGGTACACAATTTGTTAACATTTCTAAGTACGTATCATATGCGAATCTAAAATTTTTAGAACATGGGAAAATTTACTAAAAGAAAGAAAATGTATCAAGTTGGAATTGATCCCAAGTACTCAAGATAAATAATTTAACTTCCTTCAAACTGGGCACCATTTAACTTCTTGTAATATTACGAAATGGCCAACATATAATATTATATCAATTTTAAAAATATATAGTTTTATGGAGAGACCACAGGTTCACATGCCTCAAAATTCGCTCCTCGCATATGATTATATGAAAGTTCATAATTCTACGATAACTATAACATACCAACACCAATACATTGTCAAGCATATTTGAAAACATTACAAAATTATTTTAATTAACATTTTTATTTTATATTTTAATTCTCTATAACAATATTTTACTATAATAGTTAATTTTATCTTTTAAAAAATTAATAATATTTAAATTCATCAAATATTACCACTTTGAATTTAAGTAAAGTCGTGGCAACCGATTTGGAGTTGCAACAAGTCTTTGGACATTTTCACGATGGATGCATTTTTATTCTTGGTGAGTAGGAATTTAACGTTACATGAGTAAAGTATTATGTAAGATACCAAACATATTCAGTAATTGGTTTTGATTTACTTCTTTTTTATATTTTAATGATTTAATGAACTTTGATCAGACACAACTCTGTACTTATGAGACTAATGGAATGTATAATGAGTAAAAATATTGTATAAATTAAAAATATCAAATTAAAAAAAACATAAAAGGTGTTTATATAGACATAATTTCTTTTTTAAATTTTAATTTAAGTTAAATAATCTTTGTCTCATTGCATCGTCCTCTCAAGTGACCAATCTGATCGACTTAGGCTGGACTTATAAGCAGCAGTTTAAATGAATTTAAAATCTTAACTCAATCTTTTTTGAATGACGGACTATGTTAGACTGATCTCAAATGTCAAACCAATTTTAACGACCTTAGAACTAACATAGTAAAACATTATTTACATTATTAGTTTACAAAACCTACCATTTAACACATCTTCCTCCGCCGCCAGCCTAATTATTCATACAAAAATAAAATAAATTATTTTTCTGAGTTTGATATTTGAAAACAAAATGAAGGAATGAACATTATTCTTTGTGATTTAAAAAATTTGTAAAGATTTTTAATATGTAAAGATTTTGGCAAATAGCTACGAAATCATTTGACGGCTATTGGAATAACGATATTGTTTCGAATGACTTTTGATAGCTAAAATAATGAATAGAATCTAAATAAATACTTAAACCTTCTCAAAATATAATTAGATTAATTTATCCGAGAAATAATATATAAGTACATAATTTTATTATAATAACTATTTGTTAGTAATCGCATTTCATTATAACGGCTTAATTTATTTTAGAACCGATTTTTCATATATTATTTTTACTTCTCTATAATAGCATACTACCTACAACAACGCGTTAACGCCAAGATAGTAGCATGTTTTTTGCAAATTACCTCAACAAATATATTCAAATAACTATGCAATAATATTTTGTAAGAAATATATTATGTATAAAAATAATAAATCTTATAATATTTATGGTAATCTACACTATATTAAAAGTGTGAAGATCCTTATAAATATTGGTTGAAACTTTTGCCCTTTATTAAAAGACTTCGCAATATACAAAATTGTCATTTATTGTTTTTACACAATTATTATTTAAAAATATTATTTTAATTATAATATAACATTTTTATATTTTTCCAATTAATATTTTTTTAATTTGATATTTTTAAAATTTGTTATTTTTTGACTCTTATAGCTGATTAATTTTAGTTTTTTTTAATATTTAGAAACTGATTTTAAATATTTTACTTATTCGCATAAATCATATTTATAGTGTAAATGAAAAAAAAAAAAAAGACAAAACTTCCACCGAAAGTTGCTCCTTTTTATTTGGAAAATTTTTGTTTTTTTTCTTTTTCCTTTTTCCCTTTTATAGTAAAGAAATATTCCTTTTTCTTTTGCTAGTAATGTCCTATCATACTTATACTTTTAAATTCTTTTAAAATTATAAAATTAAAAAACCAAAAATAATTATTACTTTAAAAATTTATAATTACATAATTTAATTTATCAACTTTTTATATTAATACTTTTTGATTCAATTTTCAATTTTGTATTTTTATGTTATTCATTTCTTTTTTTTATGTTGTGATTTTTTATATTGTGCATTTGAAAAAGACAATAATAATTGCTATATCACCAAGTTATTTATATTCAAATAATTTTAACTTAGATTTATTCATTTTAGTTGAGTTTATATATTGATACTATGCTATCTCTTTTAATTGAGTCTCATATTGATATTATGATTTAAAATTTGTGTTATTTGTAATCGACATTTTTCATTTACTCATATATTCACAAAAGCCTCATCTATTTATAAGAAAAGTAATCTTTTCATCTCATAAAAATAATTTTTCTAAAAATAAATTATACTCTATTATAATTATAACTATTGTGAACAACTTATTTTAGATAATCTTGCAATGAAATCAGAAAGGATTCCATGAATGAAATTGTGCTAATTAACAACTTATGGTGATATGATTCTCATTGGATAATAAAAGTCTTTTAGTAATTAACTCAATTATTAAAAGAGTATAAAAAAGGAGCGAAAAAAGACACTCGAATGACTATAACATTAGTTAACGAATAGGTAATAATGTTTTTGTATTATATTCTATTTTTATATTTTATAATTTTACATATAATGCTAGTTCTTATCTATTTTTATTTTATATATATATATATATATATATATATATATATATAATTTTAATTTTGTTATATTTTTAATGTTTATGTTATAAATGTTTTTCCATCAGTTTATGACCTAACTCAATCAAAGAAATTCAAGTGCAAAAATGAAAAAAATATTTATAACAAAACAATATATGTTACATCATAAATGTACCCACATTAATAGTGTTAATTCTAATTGTTACATTGAGGAGATTCAGGTTGAGTTCAATGACAACTAATCGTTTAAATGAATAATTTATAATGGCATGTCTACTCTACTATACAACTTTATATTATAATGCGTCTTCATAATGCTAATATTTATATTAGATGTTAATATGTTAATAGTGTAGTAATACAATTATTTTTAATAATTAATATGAATACATAGATAATGCATAAATTTAAGTGTTCATGAAAAAATAACAAATTTTCACCTTTCAACAAACGACACTTCTATTAATGTTTCGCTCATTAAAACAAGTATTAGCACAAACTCGAATAAAGAATTATAAGATTGGATCAAACTCTTAAACATAAATCATTTATTAACTTAAAATTTATAATTTTCTTTCTAAATTTTTATATCGTTATACAAACACATCTTTTAAATGTTGGTTATGCTATTTTTTAAATTTTATTCTTATTAATATGAGACACAGCGCGAGGCGCGTATAAAATTAGTCATTATCAATAATGCACGTGATAAATTTCAAGTACGAATATTCAAAAGAAAAAAATAATATTAAAATAATGTCAACTAGTTATAATCGTAATTTCACGAGAAAATACTAGTTTTTTTACATTAATTGGTTAACAAATACACTCCTTTTTCTTGGTACACAAAATCATTAAACTAAATATTTGCATACTTTTATCTATAACAACTAAATGAGACTAGCCAAATGTCGCATATATATAACAACATCTCACTACAACAGAAATAAATTTTCTAGACAAATATTGTCAATATAAGAATAAGTTTGACTATTACTTTGTGATTAAATAATAATATTTTTTTCACACTTTTTAAAAATATTAAAAAAATCAAAAAAGATAAAAAAATTAAAAAAATTAAAAAAATTAAAAAAATTAAAAAAATTAAAGTTTAAAAACGAGATGTAGTTGTCTTTTAACTTTAACTCTAAGTTTTCTTTTCAGAATAAGTAGGTTGCATATCGATCGGTTCGGTTCCGATTTTGAAAGTTATCAATTTTTAAATATACTAAATTGTTAAAAAACCATACGTTAAGATATCAATTAATCAGTTATTGATCGCTATCGGTTCGTTATCGGATTAACCGTAAGATCTCACATGGAAAATTTCATAAGTCATAAGTATGTTTAGCTTTAGAAAAAGTGTGTGAAAAGAGAAAAAACATATACAACCAACTCACCTAAAATAATCAACTTTAATTTAAATTAAAACACCATCCCTTCACTTTTCATCGACGCCCATTTCATCTTCTTGCTTGGATGCTTCATATATTGAAGGGCTAAAATTATAATTTAATAATATTATCGGTTATCGGTTAACTTGTTAAAAAAGTGATCAAACCGATAACCGAACAATAACCCAATGACTTGGGATAGTAAACCGACAATCAAACCGTTAAATCAATAAGCAAATCATTAATCCAATAACTCAATTATTGATTCGGATTATTAGTTTAACCGTTACTTTGCACACCCCTAATATTACGCCGACGCCATTTAAGTACTGCTTTATACTAGTAATTTCTTTTTAACATTGCTTTAGATATTTATGAGTGACAACCAGACCATTATTATTGCTTTTGTTTTGCTTCTAAATAAAATAAATATAAAATTTAATTTTTAAAAAACAAAAAAAACCAAAATAAATAAAAATATTAAAAATATTAAAGTGCATGGCATATTAGTGTCATAAAATAGAGAAAATAGATTTTTATTTTTTTTGGCCGGATGCATATATGAACCCTTAAACTTCTTTTGATTGGTTTATTTTTTATATTATTCGCGCGTAATATACGTATTTTACATTTCTAATTAGTTATTTTGCAGGTGTTTAATAGATACAATTTGACTTGAGTTCAAATGTTCAATAGGTAATGATCTAAGTAAAAATGTCTAAGTGAAAAAATTGGACAAATTTAAGGAGTCGTATATGCCTTCAATCTTATTTTTTTGTGTAACTTATGTAACCACTAATGTCATAATCTCCTATTAATTACCTCATTAGACCTAAATTAACTATCTACATTTTTTACATTTACTCGTGGAAGAAATCCTACACCTATATAAGAGATATTTTCTTTTCGTTTTTAAAAAAGTATTTTCTTCCTTGTATTTATGTATATAAAAGCAGAAGACGGTAGAAATATATGTTGTATATACAAAAGAATTTGTATGGGAAAAGACATAAGAAACCCCCTCAACTATTAACATATTTTCAACTACACATCTTTTCTTTAGGGGGCCTTATTACTTCCGATAAAACAATAAATATATCCTAAAGGTTGAAGCCAAAAAAAGTGTGCTCACTCTCTTAAAGACATATGAGAGACCAAAAATAACTTAAAAATTTGATTAATATGGACACATCATTTTTAATTGGATAATTTATAATTAATTAGTACACATAATTAATCAACATTAAAACTTAGAGTAATATCTTTTAAATTCTTTTCCTTTATTTCTTTGTGAAATATAATTAAATATTATTAATTTTTTATTTATTTTGGTTTTTTTTGTTTTTTAAAAATTAAATTAAATTTAGAATTGCCTAAAAAGTATTAATTATTATAAAATTATAATTGAGATATATCTAATATATTCTAATAATATTATTATCAACACATAAGCGCATCGATATTCCTATACAACTTATTCAAATTTATAAATAATTTTTATTAGTATTATTATCATCAACATTTCAAAATTATTTAAAAATTAATTTTAAATATTAATATTTAATTGAATAATTGAAGTTTATAATTTTGTTAATTTTAAAAAATCAAATATGTATAAATTTAAAAAATATATTTATTGTTTAGAAAAATAAAATAATAATTTAAACATTAAAACAGAATTAACATTTCTAAAAAGTAAATTTTTATAAAAAATAGCTTGTTAAAACTAATTCAACCGCTAAATTTGACATCAAATTTTTTTAAAAAAAATTGTAGAAAAAAAGACAAAGTCAACATTAATGTCAATTACAAAAATCTAATTTTTCTACAAACGTTAAAAAAATAATTTAAAATATTTGCTTCAAATTTTTAATGTTAATTAATTATGTGTACTAATTAATTATAAAGTATCTAGTTACAAAATGATATGTATTCATATCAATCAAATTTAAGTCTTTTGTGTGTGTTTTTACATGCCTACAAGAGAACGTGCAGCATTAATTCCTCTTTACCAACTCAACACCTAAGGGTGTATTTATTCAATCTTTAAAGTAGTTCGGGGGGTAATAGGACTCTTCAAAAGAAAAGATGTGTAGTTGAAAATATGGTAATAGTTTGGGGGGGGTACTTTGGTGTATTTTTTTTTTTTCAATTTTGTTTTGTGTTTGTAATATTGAGGTCAGATAGTGAAAGAAAATTGAGACAAAGAATAATATTCGTTGTCGTTTGGACATGCGATTTTATCTTGTAATTTGAAATCATGAGATGAAATTTCAAAAAATCTTGATTTGAAATTTCAAATTATGAAATGGACTTTTAAAAATACAAAATTTGACCCACAAGTTTATATTTTTAGAAAAAAAAACTACAATTTTATATAGACCAACAATTTATTTCAGATGTAAATAAAATTTGTTATTGGTATTATTATTCTTACCAACCTTTACCAACTATTTATATCGGATATGTGGGAGAATTATATTAAAGAGTAGTACATTACAACTCATGTGCAGTTTTATTTTTTATTGAACTAAAGTTCGATTAATAACAACTTTGTGATAGTGTAGTATACTTTGTTATGGACTTTTACTTATTTGATAAGATTGTATAAGAACTAGGGAAATTGGATAGGTTTTCACATCTTATGAGGTTTTATGATCATGAGAAACAAATACAACTTAAGAATTCCAAATTACATGTCCAAATAAAAACCCATTTGGCCATGTGAGATGAAATCATAAGAGATAAAATTGAAGTTTTGTTTGGACATACAATTTGAAAATTTTAAATTATATGTTTTTTTCATGAACATAAAAGCCCCATAATTTGCGAAAACTATCAAAATTTCTTCAATTCTTATACAATTTTACCAAATAAGTAAAAGTTCATAACAAAGTATAATACAGTGTATTAGAAAGCTATTCTAAGAAAACACAACATTTATTGATCAAACTTTAGTTCAATAAAAAGTAAAATTGAACATGAGTTGTAGTGTACTACTCCTCTCACATATTTTACAAACTTATATCCGATATAAATGGTTAATAAAGGTTGGTAAGAATAATAATATCAACAATAATTTTTGTTTACATCTAAAATAGATGGTTGATAAATATAAAATGGTTCCTTTTTTTTCCCTACAAAATATAAACTTGTGGGTCAAATTTTATTTTTGAAAAAAGTCCATCTCATGATTTGAAATTTCAAATCGAGCTTTTTTGAGAATTTGAGATTTCATCTCGTGATTTGAAATTATTTATATGTCCAAATGCTAATTTCATTTCATGATTTCAAATCACAAGATAAAACGCATGTCCAAACGATCATTAAAGCTTAAACTTCATCTCATCTGATTTCATCTTGCAAGCTAAATGGAGCCTAAGTCTTCAACTAACTCATTGTATAAAAAAATGATAATTTTATGTTGAAAGAAAATATTCTTGATACAGCTTTGGACTCTTCAATTAGTTCGGAGTTGTTTGAGTGATCTAACGTTTGGAAAGTTATATCTTCAACTAATCCAAAATTATTTGAATCTTACAACGTTTGGACCGTTGTATCCAATTAAATCTAGATTCTCATAAAAAAAAACTTGCTACTCCAAACTGGAATTCAAATATATTTAATTAAAAATAAGTTGTACTTACTGCTTGATCACATTCCAAAGGTTTATTGTGCAATGTTTTGCTCTTAATCTTGCGCTAAACCAGTTTTAGCTTCTAACCTCCACAAGGTTAACTCAGACTTCAGTTTCCACTTACGCAGGACATACACGTGTCACTCACCAACGAATATCTTGACAAGCAGGCGAAGAACCTCGAGAGCAGAAGATCCAAAACCACCTGAAATCCTCAAGTCGATATTCTCATTCCCGAGTACGCACGAAGTAAAAATGCAATTCCATTAATAATCTATAGAAACTCTTCCACTTTGAAGCTCGATTGGAGAAATTGAAAGAAAAATGGAGAGAGACGGCGAAGGAATAGTGAGCTCCCAGACGCAGAGGGTTAGCAGCGGTCGATCAATCTCACCAACAAGAGTCCGACCCGGATCCGACCCTTTCCTGGTGGCTTGTAGATTGTTTAGCTTTGTTACTGCGTTGGCTGCTATTCTCTGCATTGCTGTTAATGTCTACTCTGCTGTCCGATCCTTTAAGCATGGATATGACGTAAGCCCTTCCTTCCATGTATTTGTGTTAACGTGTCTCCTGTTTAGTGTATGAGTGCTCGTGTAAGTGCGATATTAGGGCATCATTGTGGTGTGCTGGAAATTTTTCTAGGTATTTGATGGAATTTTCCGCTGTTATGCCGTGGTGATTGCGATTATAGTGGTCGTTGCGGAGACAGAGTGGGGATTTTTCATCAAGTTCTGGAAGGTTCGTTGTGAAGTCTTAGTTTTCCATATGATATTTGCTAGCATTATGATCAATTGGACTATGTTTGAAATGATGCGTTGTAGTTGGAACTATTTAAACTTCAATGCGGCTACTAGCTTGTGTTTGCATTTGGTTCCTGTTTATTCACAAAATCAAAACAGTAATGATCCAAAGGATGATAATGTAACTGTAGCTTTGTAACATCAATGATCGCAGTTTTAACAAACACCAGCAACTGCTTGACCAAAAACATAACTACATAATAGTGAAAAGTAATCATCATATAGTAATAGTAGGGAACCACCCAATCATGAGGATGCCATAGGCAAATGCAATTGGCAGTACCACTGCTTACTAAAAGAAAAAAAATGGAAAGAGACTTACAATGAGCATAAATACTTTTAGACGTACTTTTAGAAGGCTACTGCATGATTGGGAGCTGGAAAGAGCTGTTGAATTGTTCAAGACCTTGAATCATTCCAAGGGTTCAAAGAACTGAAGATTCACTAATATGGAAGCCTACCAGTGAAGGAACATATTCTGTAAAACTCAGCTTATAACACTCTGATTAGGCATAATCTGTTAACCGGTCAGTGGCCACAGAGACTCATTGGAAGGTGAAGGCTCCTTTTAATGTGCTATGTTTTTCTTGGCTTGTAGCAAGAGAGGCTTGCCTCACACATGAAAACCTTCAAAGAAGGGGATTTCAACTGTGTTCTGGATGTCTTTTATGTGGAGCTGCTACGGAAAATAGTAGTCACTTGTTCATACATTGCCCTATTACTGCGCAATTGTGGCAGCTATTCTTGAACATGGTAGCCAGTAGGGCTCAGATGGTCAATGCCAGCAACCAGTGTTGATTTATTGAAGTGCTGGAATCAGAATAATGGTGCAGTTAGGCAAGAACTGGTGGAAACTTATCCCAGATTGTATATGGTGGACTGTTTGGAAGGAGAGAAACTATAGAGTTTTTGAAGACGAATACAATTCTGTGCAGAATGTCAAGATGAATGGTATTCTTTTGTTTTATTTTTGGTGTAAAGAAGGTTACGCTGAGGAGGCTGAATCACTAGTTGATATGATAGGATCCTTGTGAAGCAGTAGAAAGCTCGGTTGGGTTTTGTACTTATTGATTGTACTGTTATGGTGCAGCTTTACATTCAGTCTGCTCTTTTCTCCAAAGGTTGAGGTGATCTGCTAACCATGTTCTATTGTTAAGAAGGTTTTGTGACTAATGAGAAAGATTAGGTTATTTTGTCTTAATTTGTTCAGGAACTGGTTATAAGTAATCATAATCCAGTTCTTGTTCTGTCTCTTAGTTTTTCAGAAGCTCAGTCTTCCATTTGGAGAGAGAGTTAACATAGGTAAACTGCAAATGCAAAACTATAAGAGTATCTCTTCTTCGTCACGTCGTTAAGCTTGCTTTCTGGAATTAGCATATTAACTTTCAGACAGGAACATATCAGATCTCTTTCCCTTGATTCATCATAACCATGAACCCAAACACTCAAAAGGACAATATGGGAGCTCAAAGATGAAATGATAATACGACCTATAAAAATAAAATAGATTGATAATATGTCCGTGGGGTGAAGTTGAGTTTATGGTTTGGCTGGGATTTATTAAGCAAGAACGTTGGTTGTAGTTTATCTAACACAGAAAAAAGATAGCAAAGAATTGTAAATGCCATGCATCACTTAGAGATTCGGAAGTTCAAGGATGAACCTAGTTTGGCTTTTTGGGCCATATAATCTTGGAAATGTCATACCATCACTCATTTAGATAGATATTGAAGAATTTTATGTTTAGGGAAAACATGGCATAAATAATAAGGAGCACTAGGATGTGCTACCCATGTAAAAGTTATCCTTAGTTGACCCGTAATTAGCAGTTAGTTAAGATGCAATTGTTTGTCTGCTGCAGCAAAAGAGGCGTTTTTCCCCCTTTCAATTTCTGCCCTTTTGAAACTCAAACTCGTTCTCAGAAGCATCCAGTCACTTGTACTATGCCATTTTTGTCTTCCTCTCTACTCTTTTTGTTATTAGTTACAACATTAACCTTTATAGTCTTGCATTAAAGTTAATAAATCCAGATGTAGCTTAATTATTTTAATGTTCCATCAATTTTGCTTCTGGTAGCACAAATGGAAAGGTTCCATTTGTTCCTAGGTGCTAAACTTTGATAATAATATCCTTCTATGTGGTATACAGTGGCTTTATTATTATAATGTGCATTCTAGCCATTTGCACATTTTGACCCGATACCTTTGACAATAAATAAAAGCCCAACAGTACTGATGTCAACTTCCAATGACTTCATGTAGGTGTTGGAGTTTTCAGCTGGAAGGGGCATGCTGCAGATCTTGTATGCAAGACTTTAGACCTGCTGAGTTTGTTGAAATCAGACTAAATCAGACTTAACATTATAGTTGGTTTCTAGGGTGGAACTCACATTCTTCTCTTTCTGGTTTGTTCTAGTGTTGCAGTGATGACCAGAGCTTATCCTGAAGAATATGGGCAAAGGAATGACCTCATTCTTCTCCGGAATATAGCTAGCTACTTTCTTCTTACCTGTGGTGCAATTTACATTATATCAGTAAGTTCAGGAAACCATCAGGTTGCCACATGGCAATCACTTGTCTGTCAGGGTCCATATTGTTGTGGCTTGTAGTTAATGCGACACAATCCCTGAAGAGTATGATGTGTGGCCTTGCTTCTCTTGATCCCCACCCACCTCCAACAGAGGCGGTAAATATGAATATCTATAACAGATTGCCTTTAGCTTTCAGAAAGGAGAATTCCTTGCAAGAATGCGAGCAGTCTGCACCTGTTAAATAGGCTACCAGAAGCTATGCTAACTAATATTCTGCTAAATGGTCTTAAAGATCATTTGTTTGCATGATCATGTAAATCTTAATTGTGTTTACTTGGTCTCCATGATATACAGTGTGCTGTTAAAGATTACAGCCTCTGAGTGTCTGCATTCTGTGGCATATATTTTAACTTCAATTATCTCGTATTTAAGCACGAGGGCTTGCTTCTGGCTGCATACCTGCTATTAGAGTCCATCTTGTTAGTCTTTTTGAGGTACCATATGATACAATTGACTTTCACTTTGTTTTTTCTCCACTTATGTTACTTGTAGGGACTTTTGTGCTTTGGATTTATCAAACGTGCTCGTCAGGCAAAAGAAGTCTCCAGGGAGCAAGCAATTAAGGATCTGCAGGTAATCCATAATATCATGTTGCACTCTTATAAGTTTGGAAGCAAACCTTGAGCTGAACACCAGAGAGAGAGTTAGATATGTGATGCTTCTCCAGGCCTCGCATGGGTCTCACTCTCCAACTTCTTATTTTTATACAGTCTTCTCTGGTCCTCTGGTTTCTGCTACTGCCGCTCATCTTTTCTCCGAACAGTATCTACCATCCAACATTCCAAACTATTCGGCCCTTAAAACCCTGATGTCACTCTTCGCATCACCTACTTTAGTGAAAACAAATTGCAATGCAGATTTCAGCACAACGTAACTGCTCTATGTTAGAGACAATATGAGAAGAGAAAAAATGGACAGAGAGCCAGAGTAGTCACGAACCTTCTTGTCATGTCCATATCTAGATTAAGCTTGCAACTGGATGAAAGTGGATTTGGTTCAGAGGTTTTCTGTTGTAAAAAATAAAAAAAAATGGTATATTCTTATAGCCAAATTTGCAAATATCGCCTGGTGTGATATCACTACCAACTATAACTGGGCCACAGCACTGCCATTAAGTTGCGATTCACAAGCTGTAGCTTGCAAGAGTACCTCTCAATAGTTGGTAGGAGAGCTAGCAAGGCATAGCTCGAACAACAGGACTTCAAAACTCAAATTTGCTCATGTTAAACAGTTGGGCTTTATAATTTGGTTTACTCTTGCCCATATATCGGAAATAACCTCTCTACCTCCCAAGGTAAGGTCTGTATACACACTACCCTCCCCAAGAACCCACCTGTGGGATTAGATTGGGTATGTAGTTGTTGTTGCCGATATGTGTATATCTCATTCATTGATGGCTGGTTGTCATTTTAACTCTCATCTTTTGAGCAAAGAAAAGTACCGTAGCATCTGGGGAGTTAGACAGACATTAAATTTTAGTTGGAATCTGAGGCAACATATTTGTGCAAGAGGGGAGAATTTTCGAGGGATTCCTAGAAGAACTTTTAGGTCAGCGATATTGCAGATAAAGGGTTTTAGAAATCTGTCTAATCACATTCTGGTTCAGCCAGTAGGTCATAATGTTCTAACTTTTTTAATAGCTCTGGATCTAGGTGATAGTGTTGCACATTGCATTTTAGTTGGAATCAGAGGCAACATATTTGTGCAAGAGGGGAGATTTGGATCCAGGGATTCCTGGAAAACCTTTTTGGTCAGTGATATTGTAGATGAAAGGTTTTCAGAAATCTGTCTGATTGCATTCTGCTTTAGCCAGTAAGTGATAATGTTCTTTTTTAAAAAATTGGTGGTGGTATCCAATTTAGGTGAAATTGTTACAGTGGGGATTCATTACTTGGGATTTCCAGGTTGTTGCTCCTACACCTCAAACACTTAGACATCCTCTTTGGGACTA
>JACEIK010000049.1:52810-74313 GCA_018107945.1 Datura stramonium
CCACCCCCCAACTACCCTAGGGAGCAATCTTCTTCTTTGCTTATCTGTTGTCATTCAGTTTATAGCGTAATTACATTGAGTAAGGTTGTTTTGCAAAGTCTATAACGTTACATGAGAACTGCAATGCTTTTGGTTGTGCTTCTCACTTTCTAAATAATGGTAATACACCCTTATTGCCTGCCTTTCATATTCGGGGATGCCAAGCCCTGCTGCTGTACAGGGATAAAAAGAAATTTCTTCTCCCCCGTTCCCCATTCACAACTCCAACTGCGTCACTTGAGTTTGAATTGAGCAATTGTTTCTTGACCTGCTCTTATTACCGTGGGTGACATCGACTCATCTGTTTATCGCATACTCACTATTCCTGAAATCATCTTAACAATCCAGGATTTGGAGCGTCGTAGAGAAGAGCTTGAAGCACTGTTGATACAAGAGAGGGCTTGAGTACATAGAGCTGATATTATGCTAGCAAACCCATCGTTGCTATTGAGGAGAAAGCTTTAAAAGGAGAGCTCAAATCAACAAATTTTGCTGTTCGTGTGTTTTTTACATGCCTCGTTCCCTCTTTGAGATTGAAAATTTTCACCATGCATGTATTGCAAAATCTGTACAGCTACAGAGACCAGTTTCCTAATGGCAGTTATTATCGTAAACCAGGTGGTTGTCTAATCCTACATTCCTTGTTAGTTCTAGACAATTAAATGTTAAGCAGCAGCACCTGCTCGTATTGATTTTGTGTTAGAGCAGGACAAATTATTTAACGTACTTATTCAGTAGCATTTACAAAGCCATTTTTCTAATGGCGTTTGCTACCCAGCTAACTTTAGATGGTATATAAGCAACCAGGTTTACAAGACGTTAATTTTGGCAACATTCGGATACATCATGGTAAATTTAATAGTGAGATGTGATAACCAAGTTTAAATTCAATCAAACAGATTGAACATGAATGAGTGAAATGGTGTAAATGTTTCAGGTTCCTATTTCAGGCTAAAATAGGCAGTGCAGTGTTCGCAGTTTTTCATAGGCTATTAATTTTTTGTCCAACTAATTGTTGTCTCCAAACGAAGAGTAGAGATTGTTGAACTTGTTGTTTGGTTTAATAAGTAACTCCCACTGTTTAGTTTAGGAAGTCGAAGAATTTTTTCTTTGAATGCCTTCTGTAATTTTTAAATATTTTTGACTTTTTATATATATTTTAAGTTTCAGTATTATTTAAAGAAATTATGAAATCCATATTCAAATCACATGGAATGTTGGAGTTTCGTAATGTTCGGACCACTATTTTTTTTAAGTAAAGTACTTGAAATGGACTAAAAGGTGAGAAATGAAATCCTTAGTAATAATTGAAAGTTCGGATTCTCAATTGAATTATTAGAATTTTCTAAAAATAGAGTACTGAATTATTATATGATAATAAAAAAAAGTTATTTCACTANATTACTCATATTTATAATGATACTATATTTTAATATCTTTTTTCCCTATATTTTTAATTTAATTAATAAAAAAATCAAAATACAAATTAATGGAGGAAATAGATATTTTATCCTGTTACAATTTGAATTGAATTAAATGGAGCAAGAAATATGCTAATGTGGTAGATAATAAAATAGCGGGGTTGACGGCAGGGAAAGCGTGGACGCGGGGGAGAGATGGGAGACGAAAAGGTGAAGAATGAAGCAATGGAGATAATGGGAATGTTCCAAGTGCTTCCTCGTCTCGTCGTCTTCGATCTCGATTACACCCTCTGGCCCTTTTATTGGTATCACCCAATTTGTTTCTTCCTTTAATCCTATTATTGTTGTTGTTGTTGCTGCTGCTGCTAGTTTCTAGATTAATCAATTTCCTCAATTTGGTGATCTTGCTGGATTTTAGCTGATGCCCAATTTTGACTCTTCTTTTTCATTTTCAGTAATTGATTTTCTTTTCTTCTCGCAGTGTTGGAATTACTATAGCTTCTTTTCTTTGATTTGTTTGTTTCTTTTTTCATTTTGTGTTCTTTATATGATCTTTTTGGCGAAAATGGACACACATGATTCATGTAGATGACCCAACTAGTTTAGTATTTAGATGTTGTTGCTTTCTTATTCTTTCCGTGGTAGCAGGATTGAGACATAGGCAATTAACCTAAGTGAATTTTGTGTTTGCGGGAGGTGGGTTGGGGCTTGCAGAGGTGGATTTGAACTTTATGGGTTCGAGTTTAAGAATCTATCACAACCCATTTGATTTACTGCTCTTGAAATCAAATATTTACACTTATTTGGTGAATTTTTTAGCACATATACGGGTTCCCAACCAAAGCTACCTTACACTCTACATCTGCTGATCCGCTGGGGAGGGGTATCGCTTTTATCAGTAAGCTCTGAAGTTTGGTTGAGCTAATAATAAGTAGAGGTTATGCCCTGCTTTTCCGCTCTCAACTTTAGGAAACAAGCATACTATATCATTATTTTGTAAGGTCCTTTTCCGCTCTCAACTTTAAGAAACAAGTGTACTATGGCATGATTTTCTATAGCCAAGGATATATAAATTGATTAAATTCCATGTTTCTTCTCCCGAGGCCTTTCATTTGGTTTAATGTTACTCCAAGTTAACATGCTTGCTACATCTGCGTGCGACTGCTTCTGTAGTTCAACACCCTCATTATCTATCCAAAAAGAGAGTGCTTATTATTTTGCTTAAATTTGGTTTTTATTTACTTATAATACCATTTGTGGTCTGCTTTGCTCATTCAGTGAATGCCGCTCCAAAAATGAAAATCCATCTATGTATCCTCAGGCCAAAGGGATCTTACATGCCTTCAAGGACAAGGGAGTCAATGTTGCTATTGCTTCAAGATCACCCACTCCAGATATAGCAAATGCTTTCCTTCAAAAACTGGGGATAAAATCAATGTTTGTAGCCCAGGTGAGATGATGGAAATACCAGCATCTCTTTCAATTGTTCTTTTGATGCTGTGATAACCTGCAATTTTTATTAATAAAAGCTATTTCTGTGTTCCATTTGGTTAGTAGTTGACTTTGGACCCTCTTTCCATGGTCTAGGAGTGGGACAGTAGGCTGGAATAGAGAAACACCAAGAAAATAATAGGTTCGTAACTATATTGTCTATATGTTATGGGATGAAGAGTTTAATGTCATATAAAAGCAAATGATGCTTTAGAAAAGCCCCTCATTACAAAAAAATAAAACTAAAAATGAGAAGATCTCCATATAACTTTATCAAACTGTTGCAGTTTGAATTAAGGGCTTTTTGTTAGCTAGTTTTTAGTTTATCATGAATGGAGTTTATTATTCCGATTTCAACATAGCAAACATTTTATGCGGAATTTCACTTTTCAGATGGGCCATGCATATATATAAGATATTTATCATGCGGATTACTATGTACAACTTGGTATGTTAAACATTTTATGGAAAACTAGACTCAGAAGGCATCTTCAGATTTATGTGGTCCATAAATTATTTATAAGCCACATTCTGTTCTAATTGGCTGGTCTTGCCGTCTTGGTGGTTTGGTCGGTTTCGTTAGCACCTCCTATATAGGGTTAGGAATGTACTGAAGATGAAATTTGTTTATTTTGGCTTTTAGGGCAAGGAGTTTATATTTAACTTTACTGTAGGTGTTCAAAAATAAGGTGGTCTAAACTTAACCTCTCTAAGTATTGTTAAGTCAATATTTATTGACGTGCAGATTCACATCTCTTACAAGTTACAACCAACTCAGTCGTCTACTCGTGGAGGAGAAGTAAATATTTTTTTAGCTTACAACCATCAGCGTCATCTGGGCTCCACTTGTAATATTGATTTTTTTCTGAAAAGTAATCAAGGCGGCGTTCCTCTCACATATCAAAAGAAATGTTAGAACGAGGCGTCTTGGCTAAATTGTCCATCTAGCAATAAGCATAGGATTCGTGTCCACCTTGTGATTGACACTAAAGACAAAGGAGGCATCCAGTATCTAGGCACGTAAAGCAGCACTTGTCTAGAATTAGTAGGTCATGAAGGGCATTTATCTTCATCTGTTATCAACACACTGTATCAATTGATATGCTCACTGCTTTCTTTATCAACTTACCCACCTGTTGGACCATTTGCCTATATCAAACAATTCCTCGAGCTGTTATCTATTAGCCACCTTTATGGACCTCGAGAATTATGCTAGCTCAAAGGTATAGAGTAAAAACTCATCATTGCAGAGACCTCTAGGAAATTCTGTTGACATTCCCCTCACCAAGTATCATTTTGATATTTCCAATCGGTCTCTACATTCCATCCTCCATATCATTACCTCTTTTATTGCCACGACTATTTAATTTCCAGAATTACGTGAATGCTAGTTGAGGATTTTGAACTTTTAGAATTCCAGTTTGGAGAATGCACTAATTCTTTTAGTTCTTTAACCTGGAGTTGGAAGTTCTAGTTCGTTTTAGGATTTCTTCCTCAAAGTCACATGCTTTCATGGGATGTGCTACTGTAAAAGTTTGCACATGCAGAATTCTAAAATTTAGTTGATGATGATGATAATCATTTTATATGTGAAACTTGGAATTCTCTACCTTGGAATTTAAAATTTCTGCCAAAGTGCAGGTTGTTCTTTTCGTAATTCTCCTAAAACCGGTTCTGGCAGGAACATCACTATAGAAATTGTACTGTGTCCTCGTCAGGCTACTGTTAGATTCCATATTCCCTAACCATTTTCTTGCGTTGATAATGTGCTATCCTGGAAAATTACCCCAATTATCAGAAAAATCTTCTTTGTATATATTCAGCAGACACAATTCTCACATTTGAACCCGGTTCTTTTATCTCTCTTCTGTTTGGCACAAACATCACTTCCAGTTGCACTCCTATTTTTGGTTGTTTTCATTTTTAGTAAACTATTTTTATTGTAGTTTACCTTTGTAAGTTTGTATTTTCCTATGCATCTTCGACATGAGTGTGCTTAAATTGATGCAAAACTACAGGAGTCTGTGTACTTCCTTTGAAGCTCAGAGCCTTCATTTTTATCAGTGAAGCTTAGAATCTTCATTAGTTCTTGACTTCTTTCTAAACATCAGCTGAAATTTCTCTTTTTTTACATCAGCATTTGACTTTTAGCTGGAAAATGAAACTGATTCCTATTCTTCACATTTCCTTGGCTCCCGTTTTTCTTTAAGAGGTGGTGGTCGTGGGGTGTTGGAAGAAAGATAATAAGTGAACTATGTTTTGTTGCAATGCATGATAATCTAAGATCTCCATCTCTCCTCACTTTTATGACTAGGCCCTCTTTATTCATTTTTTATCTGATGCTGCTTACTGTGTGAGGTAATCATACTGAATGCTTAATGATGCAGGAGATATTCTCCAGTTGGACACATAAGACAGAGCACTTTCAGAAAATCAACCGAAAGACGGCAGTGCCCTACAATGAGATGCTATTTTTTGATGATGAAAATCGGAACATACAGGCGGTAAAATCGCTCTTTGCCAATTGTATCATGCGTTCAATTGATTTAAATAATAACATCACTTGTTGGTCTAGATCAAAAGTAATTGTTACATGCAAATCCTAGAGATCCACATAGTAGTCTAAAGCAGTATTTTTCAGGTTTCAAAAATGGGTGTCACAAGTATATTGGTGGGCAAAGGGGTAAATTTAGGGGCTCTGAAGCAAGGACTCTCCGAGTTTGTTCAGAATTCTGCTTCAGTGGAAAAGAACAAAGAACGATGGCGCAAATTCTCAGAAGAACCAGGTTCATCCAAACGTGACAAACAATGACGATGAAGCAGTCACCATCATAAAAGGAAAGGTAAACATTGGGAAACGTCAGCTGCTTTAGCAGTTTGAAGTATGGCCCAAGTCCTGTATCAGTTATCTGTTCCCATTCAAGGATCATCGTCCAAATTTTTTGTTGTTGCTATGGACATTATAACTGTATGAATATTGGTGGCACTTTGAACTTGTTCAACAGACAGGTTTCCTATCCTGTGATAATACAACACTTTGGATAGTGGGAAAACATTTCATTTACTATGATTAAAAAATTAGAAAGCATTATCTGTTGGTGAGCTATTATTTTCCTTCTGGACCATACTCTGAAATGAGAGGAATAGATTCAAAGAGCAACGCCGTGATGCGATTTTTAGTCGTGGAGTTATTACCACCGTGGCCATCACCATGCTGGTACATGCATTGCGCCATTCTTGCTAGGTTCATAGCACACGTAACAAATATCTTAGGGAAGGGGTGTGCTGCTATGTCATGAGCTTCGTTCAATTTCTTCCATGTCTGGCTAATAAGAACCCTAATATGTTGTCTAGCCTCTTCTTCTGAACATTTACTTTCGTTCATGTAACATTGTATTGATTTGGGTACGTCTCCCCTTTTCAACTCCTCCTGCATTGAACAATGGAAACGCTAGTGTCGGTAAATAAAAGCAAGGCAGATAACCTTCTATAACGTGTTAAATTATAGTACCGATGATGTTCCTAAATCATTGGCAAGCCGCAAAATCAATGCTGAGCAACGAATTATGTCATGGTAATTATTCTCCAAGTAATGCAAAGCCTCATTGTTTACAGGGTTGGCAACGAGGAAATAAGCATGTACTAATATTACTGGAGCTGATATTGAAATCCAGGCATTGTCCATATATTCTTCCATGGTTGGCATATACTGGCTATAGTACCACTTTGCTTCTCTTAGGTATGATTTGCACAAATCTCTCCACTGAAACATTTAGTTTTGCGCAGGTAATTGATATTACATATCGAGTTTAACTTATATATAGATAATGTAAAGAACTTTTAACACTATCAAGATCACTTATCTTATTTTCAAACAAAAAGAAAGAAAAAGTTACCGCATTTCTTAGATAGGGTAAAATGAAAATGCCTTGCTCTTCAAAAGCATCACTAGCCACTTCATTAATAAAGTTGTCGAGTGCAAAATAACACATCTTCATATTGTCTGGGACTGGGAGTTTATCCAACTCGTCGATATTCCATCTGAAATTATATAATACGAACAGCTGCTATAAAAGTAGCCAGCAATATTAATAGATTTTAACAGTTTAATTTGGCAATTAGAAAATAAGTATTAGTAATTACCTTTGGATGGCATCAGTGAATTTGTAGTTCATGGAGAGTACCAAAAACATCATAGACATCATCTATTGGTTACTTCAAAGCATTTACTTTTGTGGCAATTCTTCTGAAATATCCATATTCAGGAAGGAAATTTACTCCAATGGTCCAAAAATAATTCTCCACCAACCTATCTCTTGCAAATGGCAGATTCTCTGCTAAGCCTGTTTCCTTCCACCACCTATACATTAATTTGTTTATAAATGAATTAAATATTTGAAATTCTCTAATGATCGGAGAAAAAAAAAGATAATATATTGTATATTTATAGGGTTATTACGTTGCCACATATTTTAAGTCTTGAAGGTGAGCAGCAGACAATGTTGAAGTCCAAGGCTAGCAAGCTCAAGCAAAAAAGGGATGATATTGTCTTGTCTTTTCTTGTAAAAATTGATAAACCACTTGGTCTCTAATCTCAACATCCTCCAATGCAGTGGAAGCTCCAAAGCATGGTGCACTAATTCAACCAGACTTTGAAGTCCATATACATTATTTTATTTTCAGCCAAATACTCTCTTAGGTGTTTTCTGTCAAATTTCTTGCTAACTCCAACTCCTTTTCACCTTTTATTGCAAGAAATGAAGCTTCATATAAATATAGCATCCCCTTTGTATCCTTAGTTGTATGAATTTCACCACACCCAGCCGTACTGTCGTCATAAAGACCATCAAAAATTTCTGCAAACAAAAACCATATTTTATTTAGCATTTATTTGATTTCGAGCTTTAAAAATAAGAAGGATATATAAATTTTGTTCGCCATATTTTTTACTTTTAAAGGGTGAAATTTAATTTAAAGAAAGGGACCCAGAGAAGGCAATAACAATGCAAATAATTTGAGACCCACTTCTCTTTAGTGTGTCATATAGAAATTAGTGGAACCAGTGAACTTTGAATGGAAAAAGGAAAAAAGGAAAAGTAAGAAAACTAGATACTATAAAGGCGCACCTTGTGGAAATGTTAAATCCATGTTGTCTCAGGAGCTTAAATTCAAGAGCTTTAGCATACAAGTGATCTCTTTTGCTATTTTTGTCTGGTATTATTCAGAATGCTGTATATTTCATCTTCAAAGTAAGACAATCCAAGCCCTTTGCAAATAATCAATAATCTCAAAACTGCTCCAATTGCTTCATATTACTATCACTAAGCATAATCTTGACTTCCATCTTCAGCTCATCATGACGTCTGATGAATTTCTCGTCTATATATATATATCAAAAAAAAAAAAAAAAAAAGAGAAGAAATTAAAAAAGATATTTATACTAATAACGCATAGCTGTTAAATACGTTAAATGGTTACAGAATATTGATTCTTGAATGATTGGATATGAGTATAGTCCCAAATAGAAGGATCATAATTTCCAGAACGTAAATTATGGGGGCATTAGAAATGCAGGATTTTGGAACCTGTACTTTCCAAATTGAAATTGGTTTGCTAATAATTGGTGCAGAGATGATTCTTGTGGCCATTGCCATTTTTCCAGTTATTATATTATCGACTTGCCATATATGAGAGGCTGTCCTTTAATTTATACAAGTATATGAGCATAGCACTTAACTATAACTACTGCTCGCCCGTTTGAATTTGTATTTTGCTGATTTATGACTTTGCTTGGCAGGAATTTATTAAAATATAATTTTTTTTTAAAATTTTGTGGTTTTAAATTAAAAATATGAAATTAAAAAAAGCAAGAAATTTAAAATTCAGAAATTTAAAAACTTAAAAACTTCAAATTGTATATTTAAAAAAATTAAAAATATTTTTAAAATAGGTAAAGATAAAATAAATAAATTGAAAGCAGTGCGGTAGTATTTAGGCTCTCAAATTACGTGTCTTTGCAATATGTTGAAATGAAAAAAAGTTATTATTTATAGTGCTGAGGCGGCGATAGAGGTTCGCCTACAAGTTTGTACAATTAATATTTTTGGCTCAAATTTTATGTTTGTGTCTAAAAATCTCCTTAATTATTACATATTTAAAAATCTTAGATCCACTCATGCGCGTTACTTCATGCTTTAATATAACTTGTACAACTTTGTAGATATATACCAGCTCCCACTTTTAATTTGTGACACCAATGTACGTTCATTTCATGAAGTTGTGGGTTTTTTCATTTAGTATTTAATATTTTATTGAAGTCCGCAGTTATTTAAATTCACGTCGCATAAAATTTCCACCACAATCTTTATAGGATGTTATATGATACTTTTCAAATATATACCATCAGTTTCTGTCGCCTGAAGTCCCTGGGGGACAAAAAGAAGAAAAACAAATAATTGCATTAAAGAGACTAGATCTATTGAGGAGCAAGTTTTGATTTTAAGTGCGATATAAAATTACGATACGAAGGTAAAAGGATTTTATTTGAATTTAATTAATTATTTAAAATTTAAAAATTTTTTATTTTTTTTATTTTCACCCAATTTATAAAATTCCTTATTTATTTGTTATTTTCGTATAATTTTTGAATATTATTTATGATAATTTTATTGGTTTTGGTAGTCGAAGAAGAATGCTACTTCGGCCAGGTATGTCTTGGCCAGGCACGGTCATATATAACATAAGAAATCCCACTTGAAAAGAAATAAGCAAATTGTTGTTCATAAATAAAATAATAGAAATATATTAAGGTGTTGGGTTTGATAAATCGCATGTCTGTGTTATTTTGATAAATAAATGTTGTAATTCTGTTTTTCAATCTGTCTGATTTTTATAAGGGTCCAGCTCTTCGCCGATAATAGTAACTAGTTATGATGCTTTTTTTTGTAAATTTAATCGATGGATGATATGGGCCGGTCTGCTTCGCATGGCGTGAGTGTTGCTTTTTGCGGAAATTTACAAAGTGATGAATCTTTTTATTTATTTATAAAATATAAAACATGAGTCGAAATTTTATATTTAATTTATTTTTATTTTAGAATCACAATTTGAAATGAAATTATACTTTTTGAAGCACTATGATTAAAATCATGACGTCATACCGCATATCCGAAGTGGAGCTACTACTAGACATGAATAATAACCTGGTGTCGTATATTGGTGTCACCAAGTTATATAGATATATACTACTTACTTCATACTTTAATTAGTATATATGTATGCTCTCATATTTAATTTATTTATCTTATTTTTATTTTAGTTCACTTCAAAAAAATTTTTAATTTTTTTAATTTTTTTAATTTTTTTAATTTTTTTAATTTTTTTATTTTAAGACAAATAAATTAAAATAAAAAAAGCTCTCATATTACATGTTTTTGCACTATGTTAAAATAAAAAAATTAATGTATATATAATATTGAAGTGAAGCTAAAGGTCATCAACGAATTCAATATAAATCAATAATTTGCTCAAATTTTATATTTTACAAGTCTTTTTAATTAATATGTATAAATAATTTTTTGAGAACCCAACAAGTTATAGGTCCCCTCATATAATTTTTTAGAATATTATAGATTTGATAATTTAATGATGATTGATTTAGATTTGCATATGATATAATATTAAAGACCGATTGGATTTACCTACTAATGGAAAATAAAGAGCACAAAGACAATAATCTAAAGGAATAATTTAATATGTATTCATGTTTCACATGACTATATGAATAATTGAATAGCTGACCGATTTCAATGCACGAGTCATTTTTTATTTCTTTTATGCATTATTTTGGTAGTCATTTTTTTTATACACTATTCATTTATTTCTGGTTTTCAAACTTGTAGATAGAAGTTGTACATAGTTTAAATTGATTTAAATTTATAAATATTAAAGTAAATTAATTATGTTGAATTTTAAATTAAATTAAATTAATAAAGAAGTTGAGTTTTAGCCACAATTTTTTTTTTTTTTGTTGTTGTGATTTTGAGTTTTTCATGATAAAGTCTTTAATAAAATATATAAGCTTATGTAGAAATATTTCTTTAATCTAAGTAACATACAACTATCTAAGATATTTCTTAATTAAGAAAATATAAATATGAGATGAGTAATGATATTGTACTAAAATATTTAATAAAGAGATAATGAAATCGGATAAATAAATATTGTTGTTAATAAATCATAACAAAAATGAACATACTCTAAAAGCACTAAGAAAGTCATGTCAAACTAAATGCGTCTAATAAGTATTAATTAGTTACTTAAGCACAAACAATAATAAAGAAAAAAAAAGCTATATGTTTTTGTGATTAGTAAATAATTAACTACAGAAAAGATTAAAGAATAGATATCTAATATTATTGTCATTTCTAGTATTGAATCATTTTTTTGTTAGTATTAGTATTGATTTGGTTACATTTGGGCATTACTCTGACTTAACAAGCATCTATGAGCTATTAAAATTTATTAGATTATTGACGTTACAAAGTCGAGAAGCTTGAAATAATACGTATTAAAAAATAAAAACTATAAAAAATTTAAGAAAGTATTCATAAATTATATAGAATATTTATAAAATTGCCATGTGATGTCGGGTTAGTTTGACTCAGTTGACTTATTTTTAATAAAAATTTTAAAACATCAAATCAAATATAATTAAATTTTTTCTTAATATCAAATCAAATCAAACTAACTCACTAATCAATTTTTTTTAAATGTTAATTTTTTTAATTTTTTTAATTTTTTTATATATATATATATAACCACCATCTCGACATATCTATTTTCTTTTCTTGTGAAAAACAATAGTAATGGGCCCATTACTAATATTTAACCGGCAAAGTATACTGGATGATCTTGCTAAAATATCTTAGCAATATTTAAACCAAAAAATAAATAATGAAATTATATAAAATAAATATTAATTAATAAATTATAATCTAAAAATATTAAGTCATGCTAAACAAAGTATAAAAATAAAAGTATTAATTATTACTTAAATATTATTAAAAAATAAAATATTTTATTTTTTTTATTTTTTTTATTTTTTTTATTTTTTTTATTTTTTTTATTTTTTTTATTTTTTTTATTTTTTTTATTTTTTTTATTTTTTTTATTTTTTTTATCTTATTTGATTTGTTTTTAATTTAAACTTTTTATTTAAGTTATTAAAAACTCATTCAAAAATCTAAATCTAAATTTAAAACAATAATATATTAAAAATAAAAATCATGAAAAAATTTAAAATTGTTAAAATTAAATTATTGAAAATTTTAAAAAAACAAAAAAAACATTTGAGATAGTCAGTTATATGAAATTGGAAATTAAATTATGATTGAAATAAAAAGTGATAGAAAAAATATTTTTAATATAATTTTATATAAGTGAATCAAAAAAAAAAATATATGCGAATTTTATTTTCGATATACTTTCTATTTTAAAAAAAAAATATATAATAACACCGAAACCAATTATACATCCATAACACTCGTGCTTCACATAACTATAAACGAATAATTGAATGACCGGCTTATAAAAGGGATCATTTTTATTTCTCTTTTAGATAGCTTTGCATTATTTTGATATATAGTTCCATCAACTTGATACTCGTTTTATTTTTCATTTTTAATCACTATTCATTAATTTCTGATTTTGCATTTTTCTGGTATCTGTCACAATCCCGAATCTAATTTTACGAATATCATATCATATACTGTAATTATGTCTCAGCACACAACTACCACCTCGTCATATGTATTTTTAATTATTTGTTCTTATTAAAAAAACAATTATATTATAGTGGGTAATTACAAAATGGCTAACCCACTGGCAAATTAAGTATGCTGCAGATCTAATTGAATATTTATAAATTTGAAATTAGACCAGCAGTTATGAAAATGAACAGCCTTACCTAGCGTTATTGTGTCTTGAAATTATCTGTTTGATTGATTAAAGCCCTCAAATTCATACTACAGTTAACCATATAATTCTAAGGATTTACACTTTTCATGTATTTTTATTTGTCTACTTTAAATTTTACACGTTTCTTGAAAAATAAAAAATTAATATGAAAATTTTATCTCTAATATTCATATTAATTGATGTATAATGTTAATTTTTGAGAGAAAAATTTAAATGGCGCAAATTCTGATCAGGTTCATCCAAAAGTGACGATTTAGCTGTCCCCAGCATAAATTTTTGGAGTATATGGCCCTAATTCCCGTCTCCATTACGTTCATCCTTATCTATTCCCATTCCCAAATTAATTCTTTGCTGTTGATGGACATTATGTGTATAAATGAATACTGGTGGCACTTTGAACTTGTTCAATAATAGACAGGTTTCCTATCCTATGATTGTACTTAACACTTTTTGGACATATAGTGGGAAAGCATTTCATTTGCTATGACTCAAAATTAGAAAAGATTATCGATTGGTCATGAACTGTTATTTTTGTTCACCCTGTAATGAGATTTGGCAGAAGTTAAAAAACATTAATTCCATGGCTATACGATTTTTTTCTTTCCTTTTAGGAAAATACGAGTAACTTGAGGCTATCCGGATCCGAAAAAAAAGAAGCACTGTGGTTGACGTATATACAGCAACATGCGAATCAACTGCTCAATCATACACATTTATGATGATGGAAATTTTTGAAGTTAAATATGCCAATGCAATCTTTGTTATTTTCTTCTGTGGAGTAAATTTCACGGGTGATATATCATGAGCTTCGTTCAATTTCTTCCATGTCTGGCAAAAACCCTAATATGTTGTCTAGCCTCTTCTTCTGAACATTTAGTTTCGTTCATGTAAAATTGTATTGATTTGGAGTCGTCACCCCTTTTCA
The DNA here is from genome assembly GCA_018107945.1 of Datura stramonium. Taxonomy (NCBI): domain Eukaryota; kingdom Viridiplantae; phylum Streptophyta; class Magnoliopsida; order Solanales; family Solanaceae; genus Datura; species Datura stramonium. The sequence goes on from JACEIK010000049.1 coordinate 66,665, forward strand.
ACTCCTCCTGCGTTGAACAATGGAAACACTAGTGTTGGTAAATAAAAGCAAGGCAGAGAACCTTCTATAAGGTGTTAAATTATACTGATGGTAGTACCGATGATGTTCCTAAATCATTGGCGAGCCTCAAAATCAATGCTGAGCAACGAATTATGTCATGGTAATTATTCTCCAAGTAATGCAAAGCCTCATTGTTTACAGGGTTGGCAACGAGGAAATAAGCATGTGCTAATATTACTGGAGCTGATATTGAAATCCAGGCATTGTCCATATATTCTTCCATGGTTGGCATATCCTGGCTATAGTACCACTTTGCTTCTCTTAGGTATGATTTGCACAAACACTCTCCACTGAAAGTTTAATTTCACGCAGGTAATTAATATTATATATCGAGTTTAACTTATATATAGACAATGTAAATAATTTTTACAACTATCAAGGTCAGTTTTATCTGTTTGTGAAAGATCACTTATCTTATTTTCAAACAAAAAGAAAGAAAAAGTTACCGCATTTCTTAGATAGGAACCAAAATGAAAATGCCTTGCTCTTCAAAAGCATACAACCCACTTCATTAATAAAGTTGTCGAGTGCAAAATAGCACATCTTCATATTGTCTGGGAGTTTATCCAACTCATCCATATTCCATCTGAAATTATATAATATAAAAATTAGCTAGCAATATAATTAATCATGTTTTGACAATTAATTAGAAATAAGTACTAGTAATTACCTCTGGATGGCATCAGTGAAGATTTGTAGTTCATGGAGAGTACCAAAAACATCATAGATATCATCTATTGGGGTTACTAAAGCATTTACTTTTGTGGCAATTCTTCTGAAATGTCATATTCAGGAAGGAAATTTACTCAATGGTCCAAAAAATAGTCACCAACCTAACCCTTGCAAATGGCAGATTCTCTGCTAAGCCTGTTTCCTTCCACCACCTATACATTAATTTGTTTATAAATGAATTAAATATTTGAAATTCTCTAATGATCATAGAAAAAAAAGATAATATATTATATATTTATAGGATTACGTTGCCACATATTTTAAGTCTTGAAGGTTAGCAGCTTGAACAATATTTGAGAATGAGGCTAGCTAGCAGGGATCGCATTGTCTTATCTTGTCTTGTAAAAATTGATGAACCACTTGGTCTCTAATCTCAACATCCTCCAATGCAGTGGAAGCTCCAAGCATGATACACTAATTCAACCAGATTTTGATCCATATAATTATTTTTATTTCCAACCAAATATCTCTTAGGTGTTTTCCTGTCAAATTTCTTGCTAACTCCAACCCTGTTCACCTTCTGTTGCAAGAAATGCAGCTTCACTCTAAATATAGCATCTCCTTTGTATCCTCAGTATGATTTTCACCAGAACCAGCCGTACTGTCATCATAAAACCATCAAAAATTTCTGCAAACAAAAACCATATTTTATTTAGTATTTATATAATTCATTTGAAAATATAGAAGCTCTTGATAGAATTTGTTTGCCATATTTTTACTTTATTAAAGGGTGAAATTTAATTTAAAGAGGGCCCGAAGGCAATAAACAATGCAAATAATTTGAGAACACTTTCACCTATAGTGGGTCATATTAGTGGAATCAGTGAACTTCATATATCGATTGAATGGAATAAAGAAAAGAAAGAAAAAGAGAGAGAAAAAACTAGATACTATAAACGTACCCTGTGAAATGTTAAATCAGTGTTGTCTCAAAAGCCTAAATTCAAGAGCTTTAGCATACAAGTGATCTCTTTTGCTATTTTTGTCACATAAGTTATTCAGAATGCTGTATATTTTATCTTCAAGTGATAAGACAATCAAGTCTTTGCAAAAATCAATAATCTCCGCTGCTCAATTGCTTCATATTACGATCACTAAGCATAATCTTGACTTCCATCTTCAGCTCTTCCTGCGTCAACAAATTTCTCGTCCTATATATATATATATATATATATATATATATATAAAGAAAGTAAAAGATATAACTAATAATGAATAGCTATTAAATAAGTTGTTAGAGAGAAAATGGTTACAGAATATTGATTCTTGAATGATTGGATATGAGTATAGTCCCAAATAGAAGGATCATAATTTTCAGAACGTCGAAATATGGGGGCATTAGAAATGCAGGATTTTGGAACCTATAATTTCCGAATTGAAATTGGTTTGCTAATAATTGGTGCAGAAATGATAATTGGGGCCATTGCCATTTCAGTTATTATATTATGTTTCCATATCAACGCACAAAAAGAGATTTTTAGCGGCAATACATTTATCTTTTAAGCAATGTTCTAGCAATATCGGCAAGTGTTCGGTTCTTCGCTCAGCCTCCGATGCATTGTGAAGTCACGGGAGGCGAAAAGTTATGGTGATTCGCCCCCAGCAACACAAAGGCTTCAAATTGCATTTCAAGCTCGGTTCCATGATCGGACACGATCCCTTGCAATGTTGCGGTTGAACCTTTGAATTTGATTTGCAAATCTTCAAAGGTAGGGAATGTTTCATCCTTGGAGCGAAGAAACATTGCCGATGTGTACCTTGAATAATCATCAACCACTACAAAAATGAGTTTCTTTCCTCCCTTGGTGGCAATTTTGATGGGTCCACCAAATCCATGTGAGAAGTAGTTGAGAGCTTTAAGAGGTAGCTCTTTACTTCTTATTTTTAAACGATGATACGTATGTTTCCGCCAGGCACGAGCATCACATATCGACCTTGAGCAAACTTCACTCTTGGAAGTCCTCGAACCCAGGTCCTTGGACACTAACTTGTTGAGAGAAGCAGAACACATGCTGACAGCCCACGTACCCTGAAGCGGCTTCATCAAATCCACCACACACTTTAAGCAGTGAAACCATCTTGATGCGAGTCAAGATCGACATACACATGCTTTTGCACATCTGTTGCGGTCGGGAATTACCTTCCACGATTGAAGGTCCCCTCAACTGTGCACCAATGCGAAAGAAACTTGACTTCATTTCCTCTGTGTATATTTGTGAAACACTTAATAGGCTTTCTTCCAGCGTTCACATAGAAAACATTTTTTATAGCATGGTCGGTGTCTTTCCAATCTTTCCAACACCAGAATGTGCCACTTTTTGCCGTCTCAAAGGACACGGATCCTCAGCTTGATATGCCTTGAGTGAGAAAATTATCAATATCTCGCGTAAGTAATGTTTTGAATGCCATATCCATGTACCCATTTTATTTGCATTCTCTCACTTCTTCTGCAAGGACACGTGCAGTTAGACTTGGGAACCCGTTTGAGCTTGAGTTCCACGTAACGCGAGATAGAGGAAAAATTAGATTTCGTTTTGACCGTTCGGGTAATTTGAGTTTGGACAACTTTGGGACCGAGGTACACGATTTTCTGATTTTCCTTTGTTATTCACTACTCTTTTAAAGCGGCACAGCACTCGAGACACGGTCAGTGCAGAAGTGACCATTCCTTACATGATGTGTGCAGCGAGGTTATCGAGGATTCGATCCATATTTACTATGAGGGTTGTAGGGAGGATAAATTTTCTTGTACCAAATTTCTTCACGAAATTAGATACGCGGTCAGTTTCTCAAGATTTGTGAAGACCATTCCATTTGAGGGATTTCTCGAGTTCGGCCTTAAGGTGGGTAACATCTTTCTCGACTCGAATTCCTTTTTAAATTTATAAATGACTCATCTTGTGACCACTTTTAGTTCTACCTCCAATTTTCTTTGAACATCTCTTATGTCACTAACCTCACACTTCCAATGAAATTATTTTGCTCGTTACCTAGCTCTTGACATTTTTCTTGGTCGACGGATTGTGTCAGATTTTCTTTTGATTCTAGTTCATCGATGCGTTGATTGAGCTTTCCTTTTCTTTAGTAAGATCATAAAATGAGTCAATTAGTACGGGCTAATGACCTTAGTTATTCACATTATAATCTTTCAAGTTCTTCTTAGTAATAAATGGAAAGTTACCTCTTCGCCTTAAATGCAAATACTGCGTTTAGTGCTGCCGTAAGAAAGCAACCTTGTCATGTTGAAGGGTGAATAAATGCATCCTCATAACCATCATTGAAGCATCCTCTCGGCTTCATCCTTATACGAATCATCAGAAGAAATTACCCAACATTAGGCTTGCTTGACCAATTTGTCAGTGTGACTCTTCTTGAACATTGAACTAGGTCCTTCTTTGGGCTTTCTCTGCGTTAGCTCCTGCAGTACTTCTTTGTAGTCAACCTTGTGCATTGGGCGAGTCTTTAATAAAGTGACTGGTTTACCACATTTGTGGTAGAGATCATTGGACGAGGTCCGGTTTGCACTTAGCTTCCTAGAAAAACTCCACTTCGCACGATCGTTTTGGAAACCTTTGGTCGGGTAAGCCGTGTCTCGTCCTCCCTTAAGCCAGGCTTGTTTGAGCACCTTTAAGAGCCAAACCTTTTTGTCTTTTGCTGTATTCTGGTCTTGTTGCCTTTTGAGCTCATAGGTTTTAGATTTCTATGAGTTTAAATCCATAGTGAGAATATCAAATTTCTTGCCTCACATTGATGGCATCGACTGCTTTACAAGACTTGGGAAGAACAACGAGAATTTTTCTCACCCGGCTACCTTGGTTTTATTACCTCTCGAAGACGATAGAGTTCATTAGTGATGGAAGTGATAGAGTGTGCATCTGTTGGATGGATTCTCCCATTCGCCATGAGAACATTTACGTATTGAGTAGTGGCAATATCACAGCCTTGTTCTTGACTGGCATTTGGTCCGCCGTGGCTGGATTACCGAGACAATCCCGTATCTCTTTGGCACTACCGCGGCGGAGGTCGATTATACTCGTCGGGTCACATTCCTTACGAGGCTGCTGCTTTATAGTTCTTACCGATGAGCACTGCAGCCATTATCGTTGAACTCCTTCCTCGTTTTGGGACGAAATAGTTGTCTACTCCTTCCTTGGCTGATTTCATGGGAACATAGGGTCATCCCATGCACATCCGCCCAGCTGTTTGTCCTCGGCCATGATGAAGTCATGCATTCGTCTTCCACTTTTGCCCAGCCCAATATTGTCCGTTAAATCTAGGGGTTTGGTGGTGGGTTTGTCTGCTCCCAAGCTTGGTGGTCTTCTTGTATTTCTGAGGAGTCTTTTTAGGGTGTTAGCTTTTAGAAAGCACCACATTTACGTGTCTGATTGATGAGTTATAGTTCGGCCCGCGAGTAGCTGCATTGCCGGTCGCCCTGCCAGGTCGCACGAAGCTGAAACAAACACACGCGTAAATAAAGCGGTAGAAAGACGACACACGATATTACGTGGAAAACCTCCTTGCTCACGAGGGTAAAAAACCACGACCACAGTAGGATTTTCCAAAACTTCAACCCTGCTTAGATGCGAGGCTGACAAGGTTTGAGACTACAGTATGGCCCAGAGATTAACCTCACCAATCTCCCCTTTATGAACTTTTACCACATATACCAAGACTTTAAACAAATGACCTCAAAAGTATCATCTACTACGGCTAACAAATTGTTTTACAAGGATCTGCTCCCAGCCAAAGCGTCAACCAACTCTAGTCGACGAAAACAAAGAAAACAACTCTTTGAAAATAAGAAAGCAAAACTTGCACAAATGACACAAGCTTTCTATACATTACAACAAACTCCCACTATTCTTATTAAACGGCCCAAAATCTTGACTTGTACTTCGTCGTCCTTCCTTTCGGACCTTGAACAGTGGCGTTTTCGAAACAGTAGTACGCTTTTCTGAAGATAATGGTGGCAGCTTTTGGAGGAATATCTTAAGTGTTGTGATGTGTTTTTCGAATAATGATAGAAAGTGTTTGTGTATCCCTTTTGTTGTTTGCTAGATGCCAAGGACTAGGTTTATGGACACACAAACAAGAAAGGCTCTTCAATTGGACAAATCACAACTGCTCTTCTTATTTCTTTATATTCTTGTCAGCTATTTGTCTTGGCCAACAATTTATAAAAAGCGCTTTGACGAGTTTGTCTTGGAAGGTTTCACTTCAGTTAGTGGTGCAAAGCGCCCAGGCGTAAGAATCTGTCACTTGTATCGGGTTGACGTAAGTGCATGTCCCAACGGTAATGAAGGCGGTAGAAATATAATATAAGGTTTTGATGATCTCAAAACACAACTAGTTCTTAGTTGGTTGTCTTCTTAGTTGGTTGTCTCTCCTGTAGAACATGAAACGGGCTACATGTTTTGAGACTAGTTCACCAGAATCAATCTTAATCTCAAACTTAGTCCTTTTTAATTCATCTGTATAAATGTTATACCCGCAAAAGAAATACCTGTCCTGACTCGCAAAGAAGAGCCTATCGTTAACAAGAGTATAAAATATCATTAGCTCCTTATTATCCGATTTCAAGAATTTCATCTTGATGATCCACCTCATTTCATCCCATTTCAACTTTCTATAATCGTCTAACACCAAGATATGGAGCTTATCTTTCACTAGTTCAGTGAATGAGAGCTAGCCATTCTAATCCATGAGAACACTGCTACTCAAGCTCAACTTTGGAAAAAAACCTCTCTGGAGAGTAGTATGACCAATGTGGCTCTCGTTAACCATATTGCAGATAATAAAATCAATCAACATTTTAATAAATGACTATAATTGATAATAAAAAAAATTACAAATTATCTTTTGACTTTTTAAATTGATCAACTAAAAGTAAATATTTATTTTTTATATAGTGGACAAGTAAAAATAGTCTAATGAATATGACCTCTAGGCGGTTTTGATTTTTTGGCAAATTTTTAAAAAAATAGGTTCTGTTTCAGAAAATTTTAACTTTTGCACATAAAAAAGATGTTTAGGATTCAATTTTAAAAATTCAAACGATAATTTATCATATAGTTTCTACTCTCCTTTTGTTCTCACACTTGAAAATTGATTTCTCACTATCTCAATTTATTTTTACTTGTCCAGTATTAATTTGTCATCACTTACTTCGAAGAGGCTTGAAGCAGCTCTTTGTCGACATGGCTGCTTGCTGAGCAAGGGACATTTTTGGTATATTAAAAATTATTTGCTTTGACTGTTTTATACTAGATGCTGCTATGGTTGTACAGTTTCTGTGATGGACAAAAATATCATAGCATATTCACTTAATTATTCGTCTATCCTATGAAAAAATTACTACATCCTTCATTTTATTTTAATTGTTAGGTATACTAAAATATTTCGTTTCAAAATACTTGCTAGTTTTAAAATTCAAGAGATATTTGATCATAATTTTCAATTCTAACCCTCAGTACTTAAAGTTATTCTAAAATGTGAAAAGAATTATTATTGAATACTTTAAAAAAATTAATAAGATTATATTAATCAAATTACTATTTCTATTAATTTTTTCTCAATGAGTATACAAATATTATCCTAGTAATTAAAATAAAACAGTACTTTGCTAACCTTGTGGACCCCACCCGGTACACAACAAATTTCATGCTACGTGATGGCTGCAGCCCCCCCCTTGGCATTTCGAATGTTTCAATTAGTTAAACTGTTAAATATAATACATAGTAGTAGTTTTTTAAGTGCCTCAGTAATTAAAATGTTAAATAGACAGAGACACAACAGTGAGGATTTTTTTTTAAATTATTTTTTCCGGTTGGAATTTAATGTTTTGTTATTAAATTATA
>JACEIK010000049.1:112087-128172 GCA_018107945.1 Datura stramonium
GCTCATGAGGGGAGGATTGCCCAAGTCCATATAAACAAACCCTAACTTAAGGATAAAATTGACAGAATACTATTAATGTCTTTTTATTTTTCACTTATTTTAAAATAAAATAAAATAAAAATAAAAATATCACTTATTTTAAAACGGAGAGAATACTATATGTTGATCGACTATTGGAGCCCCAAGCTATTACGTTGCCATAGAAACACCGGATAAAGCAAGCAAGTGATCATGTATTCGTAATTAGCATGGTGCATCAAGTAGTATTTTAGCTTTCTCATTTTGTTTTAAAATAAGTGGTATTTAATATGTGGTATTTAATATTATCAAGAAGATATTAATAATGTATTTTTAATTTTATTTTATTTAAATAAAGAAAATTTTTACATAACTAAAAATTATAAAACAAAGTTACACTTTTTTCAATGTATTTAAGGGTAAATTAGTAAAACTATATTTTACTTAAGAATTAGTAGTTTTCTTAAGGGGTTTGTCCAAATTAAAAATATCACTTATTTTGAAATGAGTAAAATTTAATCATGGTGTTTAAATTTTTTTCTAAAAAAAAAAAAAGATTTTTGTTATGCGGATTTCAACAATCTAAAACCCAAAATCTTCTTCAAATATTCAAATTTGAAACATGTTTGCTATAGCATAAAGAACAAACTCCAATAAATGATTGTCAGACAACAATAAATCTAACTAATCCATTTAACATTTTTTTAAAGTATGTTCCAGCCTTACATGACTAAAAATGCATGTAAAATTGGTTAAAATTACAGTCATGTGTGTTTGAATTTTTTGCACAAATAAAGTCTTTGAATTTCAACAATCAACACATAATTCAACACCTCAAATCTACTACAAATAAACTCAAATTTTAAACATAAGTTTCATATATCTTTCTCTTCTTGTGTGTGTGGGGGAGGGGGAAGCCAACCATTTACAAAGGAAGAAAAAAAAAAAAAAAAAAGAAATCTGGCTAGGCTGCAAAGCGCAGAGGAAAATGAAAATCAAGAATAAGCTCTCTCTTATTCTTCCAAAAATCAAGAATGAACAAGCCATAATGTAGCTTATTTTTTATTTTTTATTCTACTAAATAACACAATATGAGAGAAGAATGACAAAATTGAAGAAGAAGGAGAAGGGGAGCTGGAGAATCAAGGTGGTGGGGGTGAGGGGGTTTTATTTATTTTTTATTTTTTATTCTACTAAATAATACAAATTTAAGAGAAGAACGACAAAATTGAAGAATAAGGAGAAGGGTGGGGGTTTGAAGAAGAAAGATAAGGAGATCTGGGGTTTGAAGAAGAAGGAGAAGGGGGTGGAGGGTGGGGGTTTATTTATTTTTTATTTTTTATTCTATTAAATATAAATATCAAATTAATCTAATTTTTTTTTCAATTACGCCGCTTAATTTTTTTAAAAATATTCACGCCTTTTGGGTGGTATTTAATAGATTTCAAATGAGATTAGAGGAAAAATAATACAATAAAGAAAATGCAAAATGAAAGTTTTATTAATTTCAGGATTTATGTATTTGACTCTGAAATTCATCTGTGCAGAAGTCTTTTTGACTATAGCAGTGTATGAGAAAATAAGATATCCAAATGTCACATGAATATGGAAAAAAATAAGAAAAAGAATAGTGAAAAGATAAAATAAAATAAAATAATATGTATAACATGTCGTGCGCATATAAGATAAATACTTCCTCATTTAATGAATCTAAATGCTTTAAAACGATATTAATTCAATTTTAATTAAATTAAGAGGGTAAATAAATATCTATATAATTAAAGTAATAAACAAAATTATGTCGACAAGTTTTAAAAAGATTTTAAAGCATTTTTTTTAATCTATAAAATAGAGACAAATATTAAGTACAAGATCAATCAGAGTGAGACTGCCCACAAATAGAAAAATGGCAACTATTTTGTCGGCAATGACTTTTGCCCGCTATCACGTTTTCCTCATTTATTTTGTTTAAAAGAAGTTGACAAAATTAGTTATGATTTTGATTTTGATTTGACCAAAACTTTTAAAAATAAAAAATTAAAAATATTTTTAATTGTTAATTTAATTTCATAGATTTTTGCTAACTTCCATTTTTAAAATTTTATAATATTAAATACGCCGTATTTAAAAGTTAAACTTGTCATTTATAATGACAAGTTTAACTTCATAACATATTTAATATTATAAAATTTTAAAATTTTATACTTTTATATTTGTTTGTTGTTTTGTGTTTTTTTATGTTTTTATTAATATTTTTAAAATTTTATAATATTAAATATGTTATGAAAAGTTAAACTTGTCATTTATAAATCTAATAGGGGTTTTTCTTATGAATTCATACAATGAATATTTTAAGGGAAAAAGGTTAAATATACTCCTATATTTTAATTTAATAACTAATTTTATCCGTCAAAATTATTTAACCACAAATCTCTGTCGTTATTAAAATATTCAAAAATATTTCTCATTTAGATGAAATTTCCAAACCAATCAAAATAACTCAATTTCACTTAAATTATACGTTACCCTCTTTTAATCCAATCCAAACCCATTAAACAAATTAACCTCACGCACCAACTAGTTTCACCTCTTTTTTAGTGTTTTAACTTAGAAATTCTTCTTCTTTGCCTTCACCGGCAATTCTCCAATTTTTTCTTCTTTTACCATCTAATTTTCCTGAACTTTTCTTACCTTAAAAAAACACACACACACACACAATGATTGTCTTAGTTTTCAATTTTATGCTAATTTTTTCATGTAATTGAATGAAGCAAGAGTATTAAAATCTAGTTTTCTCTCAGACATGACTATGCAAATTACCTAATAAATTTTAGTTGATGATCTTTTAAGTTTTCCCGATAAATTTTAAAGACGGATCTTTACAAAAAATTGCAAGGACTCTTTTTCTGGATCTTCTCACAACAAAAATTCACAAGATTTCACCTTTTTCTGGCATGGATAGCTTTGGCTCATTCGTTGACGAACTCCCTATTTGGTTAAAAATTCATAGCCTTGGGAAACAGAAATTTGCTAACTTTTTGTCGATCTAGTTGATTCCATCCAAGAAATTATCCTCAATTCTAAGAATTAGGAGTGTGTCGAGTAGTGATTTTGGAATGCACTTGAATTGGAAGTGTGTCGAATAGTGATTTTGGAACATTCCACCCTCTCAAATCTCCATTAACAAGCTCTCTTCTCTCAAATTTCTGAAAAACTCGCACTTCGCTCTTGGGAGAACTCTCTTGACTTATTTGAATATTTGATATTTGTTTGGGTGGGTGGATTGAAAACTTGGATTTATTTTGGTTAAGTTGGATCACGGCGGGCGGGTTATATTGTGAGTTTATGAGTTTTATTTTTTAAAACGGGCAATTTGGTATGATTTGGGGATTTCATCCTAATGAAGGGTATTTTTGAATACTTAACGGCAGGAGTATATTTTACCTTATAGTATGACAGAAGATAAAATTAGCTATTAAACTAAATTAGAGGGATAAATTCGATATTTTTCCCTTAATTTAAACATGGTAGGTGTTACAGGGTCAATTTTCGTTTTACACAACTAGCTTGACACTGCACGACATTCACACGCACGTAGCCGCTATGACTCAGCCTACACGTTTGTCTTTTTTATCCGTTCGATACTTAGACTATTTAGCATTCAAGTCACAATAGACATACACACATTTACAGGAAATCACTTCCCAACTTTGTATGACTCGTGTACAAAGAAACACACAAGGCTTCAAAATTGTTTGCCAAAAAACAGACTAACACTCTATGTCTATTCTCTACCTAGTGGCAACCTAGACTTCTCCCTTTAAAGATAGCCCACGCCCTTGCCACATGCTTGGCACATGCCTACAAAATTCCCTCTCAAAATTCAGTTGACATCCCCAACTTATAGGCAATTCAAATTCAAAATTCAAAAGTCACAACTTCTCTGCTGACTAGGCCACAGGCGCCCAAAAATCTGGAAACTGCCCAATCGCCCGGCATGTGCTAGGCACGCCCTGCGCGCGCTCACACGCCAGCCTTGGCGCCATCACCAACCTTGGCGCCATCACCTGCCTTGGCGCTATGTCTGCGCGCGCCATCGCCTCAGCTGCTCCGCACAGCCGGTCCATGGCCCAGTTCCCTTGTCAGCGCCTTGCCTAAATCACATCTGCCCGTTGTCTTTTCCAAGCCAAGGTGCCATAGCCCGTATCTGCCTTGTCTTCACATCGTCATAGACTTGGCACCTAGGCCACACGCCTAGTGCCATAGTCTGCCGACGCGTGCCTGTCCTTGCTCGGTGGTCTTCCACAATGCCATCACGGTTCCATCAGCCATATTCAGTCATGCCAAAGCCCATCATGTAAATGTCTTGTCATGCCCATATTTCCACAAGTTTTGCCTTGCACTCGTCGCGAGGCTTCACAATCATGTCAAGGGGCTAACAAACTTCCCCCATCAGATTAGCTCGTCGTCCTCGACGAGGCAGAATCTAAGTATGTCCGGATTTGATCTTCAAACTGCCATAAAGATGCCCCTTTTTCCCAAGTCACATCACATTTAGGTTTGTCTTTCCATTAAATTAGAAACTCTGTCCGTCGATTCTTCTTGTTTTAGCCCAACGTCCGGTGGTCCAGAATCTTTTCAATTGTCTCCTCATATTACTGTCTCACAACTGGAGGAGCACGTCTGGCCGCCGCCCTTGCTGGATCTTCAGCATCTTCATGAAAAGGCTTCAAGTAACTCACATGAAAAGTAGGATGCACCTTCAGCCGTTCCGGCAGATTTAACTGGTAAGCTACTGCACCAACCTTCTCTACGACTTCAAAGGGACCGTCGTACTTTGGAATCAGCCCATGATGTCTCGTCTTGCTACTGATCTTCTTCCAGATTTGGGGTGTTAGTTTCAGAAACACCTTGTCACCAATCTGAAAGTCCAATGCACGGCGATGCTTGTCAGCATACTTCTTCATTCGCTTGACAGCTTTCCGCAAACTGTCTTGCGCCTCAGCCAGCAACTCTTGCTTGTCACGCGCATACCTGTAAACGGCAGGACACTTGCCCTGAGATTTCTACTTAGCTACTTCAAGTGGCGTGTCAGGCTGTCTGCCCAACACAATCTCGAAAGGACTCATCTCCGTAGCGGACGACCTGTGCAAGTTGTAGCAAAACTGTGCACTGTCCAGCAACTCTACCCAATTCCTCTAACTCGTAGTCACATAGTGCCTCAAGTACTCTTCAAGCAGATGATTGATTCTTTCGATCTTTTCATTAGTTTATGGATGATTTGCTGTCGAGAATTTCAAATCTGTACCCATTATTTTGAACAAAGCAGTCAAAAAACGACTAGTAAATCGAGCATCCCTATCACTCACAATATCGGTTGGAACACCAAAATACTTTACCACATGCTTATAGAACAAATCAGCAGCTATCTCTGAGGAACACAGAGTTGGAGCAGCAATGAATACCCCATACTTTGAAAATCTATCTACCACCACCATGATTGATGCATTACCATCAACCTTTGGAAATCCACTAATGAAATCCATAGAAACGGAAGTCCACGGGCGTTCAACAACCGGTAGAGGTTGTAGCAAACCAGCTTCCTTCTTTCGTTCCGACTTGTCAAGCTGACATACAAGACAAGTTTTGACATAGGCCTCAATGTCGTCCTCCATTTTCGGCCAGAAATAACTTCGAGACAGTAATGCCATCATTCTCTCAACACCTGGATGACCGACATAAGAAGCATCATGCGTCTCCTTCATCAAAGTTCGACGCAAACCTGCACCTTGGGGTACCACAATTCTCCCCCCTTTGAAATGCAGCAGATCGTCTTCGATCCAATACCGCCTAACAGTCTCATCCCTCACTTGATCCATCAACTTCACATATAATGGATCATTCGCAGCACATAGTTTTATTGTATCAAGTAAATTAGATTCAATTCTAGTGAGTGAATAAACAACAACAAATACCTCTTTGCGACTCAACGCATCAACAACCTGGTTTTGCTTGCCGGGTTTGTGCACCCACATGAAGTCGTATTCAGCCAGCATCTCCTGCCACTTAGCCTGCTTTGGACTCAATTTCTGTTGAGTCTTGAAGTAAGTATTGGCCACATTGTCCGTCCGGACATCAAACTTCGTTCCAAGCAAGTACACTCTCCAAACTTGAAGGCAATGGATCACAACTACCATTTCCTTCTCATTGGTAGAATACCGTTGCTCCGCGACATTCAATTTACTGCTTTCAAATGCTACCGGATGACCCTCTTGGACCAGCACACCACCAACAGCAAAATTTGATGCATCAGTGTGGACCTCAAACGGCAAATCAAAATCTGGCAGCCTTAGAATTGGCTCGGATGCTATGGCATCTTTGAAGGCAGTGAAAGCCTTAATACGTGCATCTTTCCAAGTCCATTTGACATTTTTCTTCAGCAAATCTGTCAATGGAGCAGCCTTCCTGGAATGGCCAGCAATAAATTTCCGGTAGTAGTTTGCCAGACCCGAAAACGATCTCAACTCTTTTACCCCGCTTGGTGCCTGCCAATCAACAATAGCCTGCACCTTCTTGGGATCCATCCGAACCTGGTTTTCGCTAACCAACTGTCCCAAAATTTTGATCTCCCGTTTAGCAAACTCACACTTTTCCATTTTCACATAGAGTTGGAAATCTCTAAGGCATCGCAACACCTTTTCTAAATGCAGCAAATGATCTTCAATAGTCCTACTATAAATGACTAGGTCATCTAAGTATACTACTACAAAATCATCAAGATAGTCATAAAGAACATTATTCATTAAGTGGCAAAAGGTATCTGGGGCATTAGTCAACCCAAACGGCATTACAAGAAATTCAAAGCTACCGTATTGAGTTATACATGTGGTCTTAGGGGCATCCCCCTCGGCTATGTGAACTTGCCAATAGCCTAACCTTAAATCTAACTTAGTAAAGAAACTGGCCTTAGACAACCTATCAAGTAAATCCTGGATCAGCGGCAACGGGTAATTGCTCTTCACAGTAACCTTGTTCAGTGCTTTATAATCCACGCACATCCTTAAAGAGCCATCCTGCTTCTTTTGGAAAAGGATTGGTGCGCCAAATGGAGCCTTCGAAGGCTGGATGAGGCCACTGCAAGCAATTCATCTAACTGTTTCCTTAATTCAGCAAACTCTAAAGGAGACATACGGTAAGGAGGGCGTGCTGGTGGCACAGACCCTGGCAGCAACTCAATTCTGTGATCTATTTCCCTCCTTGGCGGCAACTGTCTAGGCAATTCAGGCGGCATCACATCTTTGAATTTTCCCAACAACTCTGCAACATCGTCAAGGACTTCAATCTGCACATCTGGCTTGACTTCCACCAAGGCAGCAAGGTAAGCAATCTCATTATTTTTCAAGCCTTTGTCAAATGCAGCAGCCCACAGCAATCCTTGTGTTCTTTGACTTACTACGGCTTGCTTCAAATGGGTTGATACCCTTGACAAAGCCAGGATCCTTTTCACCCATAAACATCAAACCATCCAGATGAGGAATTAGAGCAACCTTATACTTCCTTATAAAATCAATCGCAAGCATGAGATTAAAATCATCAAGCGGCACAACTGTCAAGTTATGTGAGCTTGACCAGTGTCCTATCCTTAGCAACACGTCCAACGCCTGTCCAAGACCAGGCTGTGCTGGTGAGTTTATGGCCTTCATCTTTGTTGGACATTGAGTCACCCTTAGCCCGTATTCCTTGACTGTCTTGGTCGCAACAAAAGTATGAGTAGCACCTGTATCAACCATGGTGACTACTGGTTTATCCCCAATCATTACTTCCACATATATCAGATTGGAGTAAGCGTCCTCAAGTCTTCCATAGAACCTGCAGCAATCACAAGAGTGACTAAATCAACAGCATCATCTTTTTCTTCATCAACCTGTTCTGCCACGCTTGCCACCAATGTGTTCAGCAACTTCAGTGGGTTGATATAGGCAGCAACTTTCCCTTTTTTCGCCACACTTTCTTCTTCAGCAAGAAGAGCATTCACTTTCGCTTGGTTGGGACAGTTACGTGCCTGATGCCCTGATTTTTGGCACGTCCAGCAGACCTTCTCACTCGTCGGCCTGTCATTTTTGGATGAAGCAGCAACAACTTTTCCCTTGCCTTTGTCATTTCCCTCAGATTTTCGATGGTCATTTTTCCAGTCTTTCCTTTCTCCTTTTTATTTTCCTTGGCCGTGCGAGAAAGGTCAGAAAGCACACTGTTTGAATGAAAATCGATCAAAGCATCAACAGCTGCAATTGCACTCGGCAGATCTTGAACTTTCTGCCGATGCAACTCATTCTACGCCCAGCCTTGCATCCCAGAAATGAAATTATGCAACTTGTCCTCGTCTGACATATTTTTGATGTCCAGCAACAAGGAAGAAAACTCCTTCACATACTCACGAATCGAGCCAACCTGTTTTAGGCGTTTCATCCTTTCCCTAGCAACCCAAGATGAATTGCTAGGCAAAAATTTATCTCTTAGCGCCTCTCGCAACTGCGCCCATGTTTCAACCTTGGGCCTGCCTGCAGTAACATCATCTGCACTTTTGGTGCGCCACCACAGAATCGCATTCCCTCTAAAATAGAGAACTATCATGGTCAACTTGTCATTTTCAGGAACATAGGCAGTGGAAAAGTAGTGTTCCATGTCCCACAAAAAATTTTCAAGTTCCTTAGCACCCCGAATCCCATCAAACGGCTTAGGTTCTGGGATTTTGATCTTGGCATGCTCCTCACCAACTTTGGCAGAATTTGCTACTGTCTTGCGGAGCACCATCACCTTTTCCTTAAGATCTTCATTTTCTTTGGCCAGTTCCTCAACTTTCGCAGCAGTTTCCTCCCGAAAATTGAGAAAATCAGACGGTTGAACATCAACCTGCTCACGGTAGTGACGCAGTTCCGAGTTGAGACCATGGATCTATGGCAGCACGTCCACCAGATCGCTTGTGTTTTCAGTGATTCCCACCAGATCCTCCAACTTTGTGATCCTGTCACGCAACTCTTTGTAGTTACTTTCGCCAGCCATAGTCTTCTATCTTCGAACGATCAAGCTCTGATACCAGTTGTTACAGGGTCAATTTTCGTTTTACACAACTAGCTTGACACTGCACAGCAGTCACACGCACGTAGCCGCTATGACTCAGCCTACACGTTTGTCTTTTTGATCCGTTCGATACTTAGACTATTTATCATTCAAGTCACAATAGGCACACACACATTTACAGGAAATTACTTCCCAACTTTGTATAACTCGTGTACAAAGAAACACACAAGGCCTCAAAATTGTTTACCAAAAAACAGACTAACACTCTATGTCTATTCTCTACCTAGTGGCAGCCTAGACTTCTCCCTTTAAAGATAGCCCACGCCCTTGCCACATGCTTGGCACATGCCTACAAAATTTCTTCTCAAAATTCAGTTGACATCCCCAACTTATAGGCAATTCAAATTCAAAATTCAAAAGTCACAACTTCCCTGCTGACTAGGCCACAGGCGCCCAAAAATCTGGAAACTGCCCAACCGCCCGGCATGTGCCAGGCACGCGCCAGCCTTGGCGCCATCTCTGCCTTGGCGCCATGTCTGCGCCTTGCCTAGCTCACATCTGTCCGTTGTCTTTTCCAAGCCAAGGCAATGCCATGCCATAGCCCTTATCTGCCTTGTCTTCACATCATCATAGACTTGGCACCTAGGCCACCCACATAGTGCCATATTTTGCCGACTCGTGCCTGCCTTTGCCGACTTGCACCTGCCCTTGCCCGGTGGCCTGCCACAATGCCATCACGGTTCCATCATCCATATTGAGTCATGCCAAAGCCCATCATGTAAATGTCTTGTCATGCCCATCTTTCCACAAGCTTTGCCTTGCACTCGTCGCGAGGCCTCAGAATCATGTCAAGGGGCTAACAGTAGGGTACTATTATTGAAGAAACATTTACATTATCTTATCCGAAAGAATAAAATATTCCACTTTAAGCTCGATTATTCTTCAAATTAACGTATATAAACTAATCATGCGTTAACTTACATTGGTTCCAAAAAAGTAAAATTTCATTTTCATGTTTGTGATTTCAATATTTTAAAAAATTTGAACTTGACCCAGCATATGCATCGATTATTTAAACATTTAGTTTCTTCTATTTTTATTAATATCAGTTGCCTGTATAAAAAAATTGTAATCATTCTATTGGTTATTAATTACAGAATAAATAATGGATAGTTATACCGAAGATTTGCTGCGAAGATAAAAATAAATAAATAATGGAAGCTATTTGGTTTAGATTGATAGCCTCATCAAATTAAGCAGAATCAAAAAAATTTAAAGTTAGATAATTTTGGGGGCATAATTTATAATAGCCAACGCTCAACATTGATAGAGTGGGTAGAAAATATAATGTTAAATTTTTTTCGGAAAAATAAAACTAACAATGAAGGGGTAAAGATTGAGGATTTAGTTTCATTCTTTTTCCAATATGAAGCATTAATATTAATATTACCACAAATGAAATCAATAATGAAATTAGGCATTCAATTTCTAATTTATATATTACATAAAAAGTAGAGTAATTTATTTCACTAAATCGGTCTATGAGTAGTTAAAAGCTTGTTTCAAATGAGACTTATAAGCTTTGATACCACATTTATTTGCATCAAATAGACTTAATTTGAATCAGATGGAAGCCACTGGTGGGTCTTCTCGTTCATGATGTTAAATGCCATATTTCATGTCAATCAGAAGTCGATGTAACTTTTTCTAGTACAGGTAAATGGTTGCGGGAATCAACCTCCTCTATCTGCATTTTTAACAATCCAAGATCTCTGTCATCGGACTTGTTTATCTTGAACCTAACCCTCTTTCGGATACTGTTTTATCTTTAAACTGTATAAGGTGAAAAACACTCATTATTGGTGAACAATACTTCCACCCATTGTGAATGGTACCAGTAATAATGAACAATAACACCCTATGTTCAACCATATAGTGTCTGTATATACACCTATTACCTCTGCATACATAGTTCTGGACAAAAGTTGGAAGAAGGGGAAATGGAACATCAATTGTTGAGCCACTAGGTTTATCTACACTTTGACCTATTTCCTTCGAAATCCATTTCAAACAACAACGCTGTACATGCAGGTCTTATGAAAGGTCGATTCTGACTCTTCGTGGATGGCGGAACAAATGCCTTGGTTTCCCTACAACGGGCTTGTTCCCTGATCCGGTTGCTGGTTTTGAATTAATTGCTTCAGTACAAAGCTTGGAGTTGACCTCCTCCGAATCCTGAACAAAACAGCTTGCAAGTTCCTCACTTGATGTTGAAGAAGACGCAATTTGGTCTTCCCCCGTTCCAGAACTAGACACCTCTAAAACTTCAGGCACGTGCCTTTGTTTCTTTGCAGCCTGCTCTACTAATCGTGAAGACGGTATCTTTTCATTTACTCCATAAACATAGATATCAGTGGTAACCTCCCTGTGGCACGAAGCAGAAGTATCGGGTAGGTTATCTGCCAGACCATTCCAACCATGGTTCTCATCTTCTTCCTGAGAATCCAAAACAATATAACCTGCAAGTTCCTCAAGCGAAGTTGGTGAGTCGTATTTTGCTTCATCAGGATCAGAAACCTCCTCTACATTAGCCCCAAGTTTTTCCTCATCATGTATCTCTAGAGAATTTGGAGATCCATGGACATTACTGCTTCGACGACCTGGATTTATCTTTTCACTATCGAGGCTACTGGAAGTTCTTCCAAGAAACAGGGTCTCGGATCTCAAACTGCTGGAAGCATGTGGTGCTGCAAAAAGTTCAACGGGCTGGCTCCCTGCTTTCATGGCTGGTGAAATAGTCATCTGCTCCCCAATTGCCTCTTCCTATTAAAAAAAAAAACAAAGAAACAAGACAACCAAGTAACCACTGGAGATGTGCTCGGATGCAAATATAAACTGGATGAGAGACGGGAACAATGTAAAGTATGTGTTAACTCTAGGCTAAATATAAAACCCCTGAACGCCGCCATACCCAGTGAAATCCCACAAGTGGATTAGGAGAAGGTAGTGTGTATGCAATTCTTATCCCCACCTCGTGGAGGTAGAGAGGTTGTTTCTGAATATCAGAACTAAACGGGAGATATTGAGACAAATACAAATGCACCACTCTAGAAAGGGGTCAAAATGAAGCAACAAAATTGATTGCTTCGTCAAAGAAGTAGTTGCAAAGGCCCCTATTTCCATTTTCTCTACCTTTTCCCGTACCACCCCAACCTTCATCACCCAACATCCAAAGAAATGGTAAGATAACTAACATCTGGAAACAATAGACGCGAAAGCGAAAGCGAAAGCCTATGGGGTCGCTTCTGTAACTGGATAACTAGCACTGAAAACCGTCTTATGAGGTCCTCTAAATTATGTCCTCATCAATTACTTCTATTGTACAGATCTTCTCACAGATAATTCCCTGGAACATGAGCAAACCCACAAAAGGGAATCTGATGACTATCCATGCAACTATTTTGTGAACAACTTATCATTTTGTTGCAGAAAGTAAAGCAAATTAAGCACAAGAATGATAAAGATCGATTACCTCTATAGGAGACATGACATTCCTAAATGGATCCAGTGGTGCCTTTTGCCCATAAAGCCGATAACTGTCATAAGTAAGTGGCTTTGCAGAATCTGGTACTCGCGACAAATCTCTAGAAACCACTTCTGATACTCCAGCACTCTTGAAACCCCTAATAAGGTTGGCTACAGGAGATAAAGTAAGAAATTCATCCTCACGTGAGCTCAGGTCATCACTATGACATGCTTCTCTTGCATTGCAAGTTTCCTGAAGTAAGTTCAAACAAGTATTTTCCTCTTGTAAGCAATTTAAAGAACAGCTGTCATCAAAATCAGCGGGAGAAACCTTCTGAGCTCTATTTTTGGTGATGTCACAGATCAATCTCTTGATATGTTCCCGTTTGCAATCAACATCTTCAGTTGAGAACCAATTTTCAGAAAGCTGAAAAATGGAATATTACCAAACTATCAAATAAAGTTCCAGTAGGACATGAATATTTAACAGAAGAAACAATAGCAGCACTCCAGCAGAATTTGATCACATATGCAACTGTCGAAATGGTTTACCATAAACAGTAAGACTATTAAATCCCCAGAGTTCACAAAAATCGTGCATCATTCGTCAATATTGTAACACCATGATTACATATTGCTAGCAAAACACAAGTTACATGTTCTCAAATACTGCATCAGTTTAAGATAAAAGTTTGTGAGCAAATAGTTCAACTTCAGGAAACTCATTCCTAGTCCAGTCAGACAAGGTTTACCAAATGACTATATGTACAAGTCACTTGACTCTGCGAAACAGTCGAATCTAAAAAAATGGAATAAGAGAGAAATTGCAATAGAGCCATGATTAATGTCTCCAACTTTTAACTATGAAACATGAAACCTAATGAGTAATGACTCACATAGATGAGAAAGAGGCGACATGTTAAGAGACAATAACTCGAGAGAAAAGAGGCATCTTGTAGCCTCATAATGCAACACCCTGCATATCTTAGCATTAGCCCACAAGTAGCGAATGACACAACAATAAAATCAGAGTAGAAGAATAAAGAAGTTATAGATGATAGGAAGAGACGAGCACAATGGATCATCATAACTCGTAGGCTCCTGTTTACTTGTTTTCACAACTACATGACACGTAAGATTCTTTGCCGAACTTTATTACTCCCATCACAATTCAATCCAAGAAGCATGACAAAAAGCAGACATGTAAGTTCTTAGGGGTTGTTTGGTAAGTTATGCAGGTATTAGTAATACATGAATTAGTTACGAGGAAATCTGTTTATTATTGTTTAGTTATTCATGTATTACTTATTTCACCTTCTATCCTACATAAAATAATACATAGATTCCCTCATAACTTATACAAGTATTAGTTATGCAGATTTCCAAATAGCAAACCAAACACCATATTAATTTTATACATGATACTTACATCCTAACCAACTAAAAACTTTGGCATTATTTATGCAGAATTTAATACTTGCATAATACATAACTAAACCAGCTACCAAACGATCCCTTAGAGTTAAAGCTGTGCATGATGTGGTTCAGATTTACCAACCTTATATTGCACCTCATAAAGGAAACAGTTAAATCTATGCAATATCAACAAAAATTGCAGAGCCCCAAAATCCACATCCCATTCACTTTCGTAACTTTATGTGAAGCCTTGTTAGCTAGTTTGGTTTCCAAGTATCCATAAGTCAATTTCTCTGCCTCAGAAGATTATTACCATTTCTTCCTCTTTCCTCGAATTGTAATCCCCTCAAAAGCCAGGGAAATAATGTTTTTCTTTGCCTCACAGTAAATGACTCATAAATAGTGAACACATAAACTACAGTCAGAAGAGCATGCAAGGTACACTCAAGTGACTGCTTTGAACTTCATAGTCTAAGGTTAAACTTTTACTTTAAAGTGCTATGAAGATGCACTATCTGTCATTTTCCAAATTACTATATCCTCAAGCTCTTACTCTAATTGTGCACTTTATACTAGAAAATTGTATGCATTCTCCTTTAAAGAGCATGCATACTGGAAAGGAGAAAGATATTCTCAATTATTGAGACCTATTCCAATTAATCAAAAAACCCTGAGGCAGCTCTAGCCTCTAGGAACAAAAGATGAAAGAATAAGTCACAACATGAAATTTTGAGAATTATACAAGAATAGAATTCAATGCATGAGAAATAATGGCAGAAAAACCAGAAAAGCAAGCATTCATAGAACAGGTATTCACCAGAGCAGATTACCTTGCTGACTTAATAAGAGATGACAATGAATGAACCCCAAAAGCTTCTCTGAAGTCCAAGATATATTCATTTCATGCCTCCCAACTTATATAAAATTATAATTCTCAGTTCAATTTAACATTATATAACAAGAAAGAGACAGCTTACAAATTTGGAGGATGCAGTTATTAGGGAGAGCTTGAAGTTGACTGGAGCCTGCTCCAGAAAAAGCTCCACATAATGGAGCAGAAAAAGGCCACAATCAAATGAGTTTTCCTGCTGTGGCAGCTGGAAGCAAAAATTAAAAGGAGAGGGAGAGTAAGATGTATTACTATAAAAGACTCAGCGACAAGATACAGATTTGTTATGATGGTTTACTGCAATTTTTATTTTCCAAAAATATGTTGCAAGAAGTATGGATGCATGCAGCAATCACCAAAATTAACCCCAAGTCTCAGCAAATAGATGAAAGAGACCAACTAGGAAAAAGAATTGATAGTACAGAAAATTTAACAAAGTAGACATTTGATGAAAAACCATTTGCAAAGAGAATGTGATCGCCAAATCCCTTAATATATGCTATACGATAACATTAAAAGTTGTAATTCTTCCTGTAACACATCATTTTTTCACTGTTGTTGGCTCACCACTGTGTACTCAACTGAATCCTCTTCTAAAAGTTGTGCAATTCTTTCTTCTTCCTTTGGTTTAGTTCAGTGTATGCTTGCTTTGTCTTTTTCCCCTTTTTTTTTTTAATAATTTGAGGCGGCACAGTTAGTTGGAAAAGTAGAGGGGAGCAGTTCACAATTCTAACCAAAAAAGGATCAATAAAACTGGTCAATATCTAACACAAACCCCAAATTTTATAAGTGCTCTAGTGATAAACGATTAACATTTATACAGTGCAAGACCTTAGTGCTCTAGCAGACAATTGACAAAAGCAGAACAAATGTTAAATTAGCAAATACACATATGTCAGGAGCATGCAAAGTTCTCAACCGAAGGATTTTGCTGTTGAACTAATGCAATAAAAGGCTAGTCAGAATTTTGCGAAGAACAGTAAAAACGTAATGGGGCATATCGTAGTTTCAGAAAAGGATGATTGCTTATCCAAAAAGTACAAGCATACATCAGCACATAGACCAAAAGATCGAGGAAAGAAAATCAATCTCTAAAACTGTAGCATTCAGCAGGCATGAGGATTTGAAATTGAAAGTTACCTTTTTGTCAAAAAAAAAA
>JACEIK010000049.1:128487-138652 GCA_018107945.1 Datura stramonium
CTAGGCCAGCTTGCACACGCCACCTCAACTAATCCAGCAGGTAGAGTCGTCAAGCTCAAAAGCACAGGCAGCCATGGTAATCCTATCCACCAAGGCTGAAAGAGATGGGCTCAACAGCGAGTCGGTGTGCTTTTTAGTTGCAATTAGCATCTTACAAGTTCATAGTCTCCCATAATGTCACAGTTTTAGGAACTCCTTTCTTCTCATGTTTTCTCAAAAACAATCTCACTTCTTTCCATTGCAATTCTAATCCTGTAGTTTAGACAATTACAAAGACCAGGTCTATTACAACAATAACATACCCATTGCGGTCCTACAAGCGGGGTCTAGGGAGGGTAGGATGACACAGTGGTAGTGTAGAGGCTGATTTCGAAAGACCCTTGACTCAAAGAGAGGAAAAGAAAAAGCAATAAGAGAAAAGGAAGGAAGAGAAAAAGGCATTCGAAGCATGGATACAGGGAGAAAATAATATGCCAGCAAAATAGCAAGACACAGAGAAAATGACCAACAGAAAATAGAACACTTTGAAGAATAAGAAGCGATGCGAATATTAAATAATACTACTAATACGGAGAAGTTCGGAGGAGGTTAGCCCCCTGCCTCACCCACCTAAAGTGCGACACCACTCGGCTATCTAACCTTCTACCCTGATCTTCAATCTTCATATCTTCATATTCTTTTTACCTAAGGTCATGTCCTCATTCAGCTGAAGTTGTATCATGTCATGTCTAATCACATCTCCCAATTCTTCTTCAGCTTACCTCTAACACTCCTAACTCCTGCGATTAGCCAACCCCTCACACCTAATATTACGTATTAATCCCAACCTGGTTGGAGTCCTCTGCATGATTTCTTTACATTTCTACGATGTTCTTTTCTAAATCTATCAATGTATTCAGATATTGGTACATAATTTATCTTTTACATCTGTTAAGGAGATGGATATTAGGCTTAATCCTAAGAGTTAGTCCATGAGGTAAGGATCGTCCAAACCCATATAGATGACACCTGCCTATTTTTGACACACCGGAACTGGACACCTGAAGTGTGAACTAGATGTCAACTAATGAATAGATTTTCACTTCCCCAAATTGTAATTATCATTGAGTAAAATAAATTTAATAGAATCTACCTAGATTATATTTATGAGACAAAAAGGCGCATATTTAGAGGTTTAAGATGATAATTGCAACAACTATAAACAGCAACAATGTTCATTATATATGTGCAACAACTAGATTTCAGAAAAGACAATCATTGCTTTTGTCGACAATAACCTGAAATATCCCTGTTTGTCGATTAAGGAAATATTGTTATTGAAGGAAAAAGCATTTTCAATGCACGATAGAGAGATGGGAAATGGAGTAATACCTCGAGATGGACAAACGGAAGACTAAAGAACTTCTTTGCAACATCCTCTCCCACTTCCTTGTGCCTCTCTTTCCACTCTTCCAATAAGTAACTGCACTCACATGACATGTAAATTTCTCTATTTCCATTATACTAAAGAAGAATATAGACGGTTACCTTATAAAGAAATCTCATATAAATCACAGTAATTTGCAATATGCTCAGTAGTTTGGTAAATGACTAAATGCTACATAGCAAACTATTGGTAGAGATGTACCACATATAATATACAGAACAGGGTTAACTTGTTGTACATGATTGAGACTTGACCAATAACTACTCAACCTTGTGAGTCACAGCAACCAAAAACGGATTATACCTTTGTATAAGATTCTTCAGGCCTTTGTGGCTCCCTCGGATTGAGTCCATATGCAAGATGCATGGTGCCCTAGATGATTTTTCCATTTCTTCCTCTGCTAGAAACTTCCACCAGTTGAGAAGAATCGTATTAACTAGAAACAGAAACATATAAGCCATGGAATATACCTCTAAAAGTAACAACCTCGCCAGGGTGACATATAACTATCAAACTCCAGTGGAGACTGCCACAAGGAAAAAGTTATAGTGGAGAGCAGTATTATAAAAGTCTAACATATAAGATGGCTCTATAACTGCTTCTACCTGAAGTTGACTGGAATAAAAATGAAATCCTTTCCGAAAAGATTAACTTTTGTGGTCCATCTACGAACTCGCAGGAAAGCAGCTCTACCTTCACAAGCTCTAGATGGATCTCTATCCAGATCAGCAAGCTTTCTAAAGAAAAAGCTATTGAAGAAATGGAACCTATGTTTCTCCTCCGGATTCATTTTGTTCTTCAGATACCTAGTAATTGATTTCATCAATTGAGTTTTCCATTTTCACTGTGTTTTGCAAACAGATAAACAGGAGAAGAACAAGCAGGAGATAAGAAGTAAAGAACATAAGAATAACCGAATGAAACATCCATTTCATCATCTTGAAATGTTGAAATTTGTGGTTTCTAAGCACGTTTTTTAATGTCATTTTCAGAACAATAGTGCAGCAGTGCAATCATAGGCCAGAAGCCAGCTTACCTTCATATATGAATTGCTTGAATAAATTCTATATCCATAATACATACATTACATACATACATATATACATTACATAGACATGAAACCTACAATTAGGAAAAACAACTGATAGGACTTTTGAAATGTTATTCCCTTGGATGAAGATCAGAGCCAGATAATAAGGTAATAACACAGAGTATCCTCCATATATGACTACCCTAGTATCATCGGTGTTAATTTGTTCTCAGGCACGGGGTACTCTACAACATGGTTAGGTGTTGAAACAAGCAAACCATTAAAATTTATCTTTGGGTATGAGCCTTGAAAGAAACTCCTGTAATACTGCGAACAGCATGAACTGGGATTACAGAAGATCTGATAGTTATTTACCATGGGGCCTATATATTGCAAATGAAGGTAGTTGATTCAAGTTGCCCATAAACAAATATCTACAAGCAGGAGGGAGGAAGGGATAGTAATGTCAATAACCATGTCTGGTTCAAGATGAAACTACTATGTGATGAAATAATCATGGGTAAATCATGCAGTAAATTATGACCTGTCCTGATTAAAAAGCTGAAACACAAAGAAGAAACATTTGACCTAAGAGTAACACAGATGCCAAGCCACTATATGATTTTTCCTATTTGCGGTCTAACCAAAGTAGATCATACTTCCAGATGTTGATAAGGAACAACATGTCAATAGTTTATACTTACGAGAACAACTGAGTGAACATAGATGAATAACCAGTTACAAGAAGAGATTATATAAGAACAAAAGGATTAGCTAAATTTACTTCCAAACCAAATTAGCAAGACTTGGGAAAAACCAATTGAAACACGTACATATAAACTCACATAATGTAAAAGTCAATGATGGTATCATTGACAAAAGTCTTAGGCTTTAATAGATCAACATCTCTCTTACTTATGGAAACTGCATCTGGATCCCCTTCTGGAAAAATAATTTCTTCAAAGTTATCTCTGGAACTGTAGATAATGACATAAGATTCAAGCATCAAACAATGTGAAATTACTAAAGATACACGGAAGTTGGAACTAGAAGCATGTATAATAGCAAGATTCAGAAGTGGCCAACACATAACTTATGACAAAACTTAAAAACTTAGCTCTTAATTAGTGTCCATTAACCCAATGAAAGTTTAACTTTCAACTATCTTTCTCTTTTTCGTTTTTGGTGTGATTTTAAATTCTTTAGATTACTGTAAAGATTGAGCTTTTACAGTTAAGAATGCTAGAAACACATGGCAGAAAGAAAAGTCTGAGGAATATATATCTTACCCTAGAACTTTATAAAAACTACATGAATCCAAGATATGTCAAAAATTAGCAAATTAGTAGTCTTTCTTCCTGGCTCTCCACCTCATAACTGCATCAAATCTTTTGGCAACAAAGGAGAAATATCGCCAGAAAAAGACCTTGTTCAATGATTCATAAGTCAAAGAGAAAGACAGAAGGAACTCCTCTGGTGCCCAGGACCCGTTTGAAATAAAATAGAACTGGGCATATGGTCAGACACCATTAACTGTTTAAATCGCCAACGATAAATTGAAAAAAGAGCTAGTCATTTTCTTGCAACCAAACAAAAATTAGACCTTAATCAACCTGGCACGTCAGATTCACATTGAAAGGCAACAAGGATAAGTATCTCTTACTTGGGATGATGATGCTCTGAAACTGGAAAACTTTCCCGTCCAAAAAATGGACTATAGCTCCTTGTGGGATCAAGCCTGACAAAGGAAGCATTGTCATATGATAAAAAGATATTAAGAATTCTTCTAACTGGGGAAAGGGAGTTAACAGCAAGATTTTAAAAGCTGCTCATGGGAAAATCAATAACAAAATGAACCTTAATCATCCACTCCTGATACTAAAATCATCTTTTAATAGATTCACTCGATTCATACATCTCCCTCCACTGAGACAGTCAATTGTACAACAATGAAGCTTACAAGGCCAAGAGAACAAATATAGAGAACTTTTTCAATCAAACAAAATCCAAATCCACAAAAACTAGTTGGGGAAAAAAACACTGCGCTGCTTCCACGGTCCATCAAAGAAGAAAAACCATTTTCTTTATCAAAAGGAAGAATTTAATCACTGTACACAGAAACACTAGTCTCACATTGAAGCTTAGCCAGCCAAATCTGGAAAACATTTAAAAAAGTATCTTGCAGTTGTGCCTTCAGGAGGGGAGGGTGTTTGAAAATAAAATATAGATAAAGAAGGAATAAAAAGTAAACTTCATCATTACTGCCAAAAAAGAATGCAAGATCACCAAAGTTCACTAAGGTAGCTTACGCTGTAATATCATTCCATTTATCTTTGTATCTCACATCCAGCATCTTAATTGCTTCTTGTATTTCAGACCAATTGGGGTTGAACAAAGCAAATGTTAACACAATAGCACCTGTAAATTTAGAGGTAGTTTCATGTAAACCAAGATCAATAGTAGGATTGCAGCTTAGGAAACTACCTATATTCTCCCCCACAAACAGTAAATTACACAGAAAAATCTAACATTTTCAATTTCCAGATCAAGTCTCATATCCCTCCAAAAGCCAAATATTTGATCCATCAAATAGTTACATTCGGGACCTAGGCCTGTTTGGAAAACCACTTGCGAATTGGATTTGAGTGTAATTCGGTGTAATTACACAGCCTAACTTGTTTGTTTGGCCTAGTAATTACTTGGTTAGTAGGGAATTGATTGTAATTGGGAGGGGGAGATTTGAGAATTGATTGTAATTACAAGGTTCTAATTTCTTCTTTTCTGTTTTTATTTTAATTTCTTTTCTTTTTAATTAATTTTTGTTTCTATTATTTTAATTTTTTTAAAATTTTTACTTTTAAAATTATTAAAACATATATTTCATTTTACCTCTTAAGTAGAGGTAAGATCTATGTACATTCTCTATGTACATTCTATCCTCCCTAGACCCCACTTTGTGGGATTACGTTGGGTTGTTGTTGTTGTGTATTTCATTTACATTATTTATTTCTCATTTTCTTTCTTTCTTCTCATTTTCCAACCTTTACTTTTTGTGATTCTGTGTAATAGCTCGTATTTTTTTATTTCTTCATCTAGCATTTTTTTATTTCTTCATCTAGCATGACAGCGTTATTACTCTAGTTTTTAAATTAGAGTAGAATTTCATTGTTGAATGAGGTTATAGACTTGTGTTTTCATTCTCTTTTGAATTAAATTTACTTAAGTTAGGTCGAAACATATTTTATGTTATGTGTAATTTGACATAAGAGTATTATACTAACTTTTTCTTGAATTTTAACTATGTTATATTTTCGGTTCCAATTTATTTGCTTTAGTAGTATTGACTTGTTGTTTCAAGTTGCATACCATTCATTTTTCAATTAGAATTGATAGATTTTTCCGCCAAACAATTGAATAATTTTATCGCATTATATTTATAATATTAATCTTCTTGTCAAACATATAGTCTATGATGTTCTTGCAAAATGCACTTTTAGTTTTTGTAATTAATTAAATTAAAATATTATCAATTTGAAAAATATTTATCAATTATTTTTTACCATATTAGTTACAAATATGTCTATTAATAATAAATTTTCAAGAAACAATATGTATATTAGATACCTAATTTAATATCAATTTAAAAGCAAATCAAACATTAACTTTTAATATTTGGTTATTACACTTATGCAACCAAACACACGCTTGTACTTACACTGTAATTACATTGTGACAAATAAATCATCATAATTACTAGGTTGTATAATTACTACCCTAATAATTACATCAATTCCAATTACCCGGTGGCTTTCCAAACAAACCCTCAGTGGAATCTTCGGAGCATTTATGAGCGGAAGTAATAAATTTTGAGTTTTGCAAATACATAGCATTCTCCTCTCCAACTGAACCAATTAATCTACCTCAAGTACAAAGCAAGATTTTCTTTTAGAGCATGAAGGAGGTTCTTTAGAACGAAACAGCAAGATAGCATAACTTAGCTTCTTGCAATTGCACTTGAAACCATGAAATTAATCTTCAAGTGTTCAGAATTGTAATAAAAAAGGAAACTATCTATTTAACAATATCAACCATTATATGGAAAGTATTCTTTTGAACTGCTCAAACCTGAATTTTCATTATCAGTTTTAGCTACATCTGCATCTTTGGATTTGAGATACAATTCCACAAGGGCAGTTTCAACCTACCATTAGCAACATGCATGTTAGCATAGCTCCACATGCCTGTTGATATGGGGAAAAAGAAGAGAGGACGCACTATAACTTACACTTTTGCACCACTCAGAATTAATAGTGAGAATATCACAAAGTGTCCACTCAGATGTAAATGGTAACTTCATCCCAAAGGAGCCCTCAAGCTTTATGGAACTGCATGAAAAAGTTAAAATGGAGGTTGTGGAATATGTATCTTCATACATGATGTGATCAGGTTTAATAACCACCGGAACTTTCTGCAAAAAAATAGCAAAAAAGAAAGGTGAAATACAAGCAATAGTTTTCTGCAAGCTTCGAAGAAATTTCAATAGTAACTTTCATCATTATTTGTGTTCGATTCACTTTCTAAAAGATTTAACCACCAATAGGGGAAAATCCATGCTCATCTCTCCTTTTCTCTCTTCTTCACAAGCTCTCCCCCCGTCCCATCACCACTTCAAGCTTGGCAGTAAAGGAAAAAGCAGGAAATTGATACAACATCAGCAATATATCATATCCTGAAATCAACTTAACTTAACACATACCTAGAATGGAACGGATATCACATTCTATCTTGCTGATTCATATTATGAGGTTTGAACAATGTAATGGATTGGAGGAGTCGTCAGGGATTCTGTTGTATTTATCAATATACAGCTTGAAGCCCACGACCAATGAATTTCAATCATTAATGTGTGTGATTGATGTCTTGGTTCACAATATGCTTTACTTCAAAAGTGCATTAACTAGTTAAATTCAAGAAATTTACACCATGTCACATGGATCTTCCAAAAACCCCTACTGCACCCATGTAGATTGGAAAGGATCCCAGCGTGGGTGTGGGATGCCCTTGGATTTGATCAATACATTTACGGTGTGTTGACTACAACTACTGTCAAGAAGCATATTTCAACTGTTGGATCTATACACATCAGCTGGAATAAATTCAGAACCATCTTTTAGAACGACTACTATTAGACGTTCAAAGTTAAATGGAGCAAACAAAGCACCCAGAGAGGCTCGTTCAAGCAGATACAAGAATTAATATTTTTCTTTAATGGAATATCCAATTTCAAAGTTATTCAATTATAGCAAAGACTACAGAAGGCGGCATGCTAACCGTATCACATAGATTAGAACTCTGCATCAATTCCTGTTTGTTTCCTGAACCTAAAATGTAAAAAAAGCACATCTTCATAAGCAAATTAATGGATTTATATGACCAACCTTGGAAAATATGAAATGATATATAATTTAAACAACCCTTATTTTCTGGCAGATAACAAGCTGGTTTGGATGATCCGATTTTGGTAGCATCATCTAAATCGAGAATAACTGGCTCATTCTGCAGAAGTTTTGGATGGGATAGTCATAAAGCATTTTTTGATTAAGGGGATAGCCATAAAGCATTTTTTGATCAAGGGGATAGTCATAAAGCATTTGTTAACAGTATGTAAAGTTTGAAACATGAAATATTGAGAAAGTTGGGTACATCAGCAAAAACTCTCCCATTAAAATTTTTGCCATCACTGACAGAACGTCCAGGTGTTTTCACTCTTGTTAAATGGGAGGCCCCAGAAGTGTCACATTTTGACTCAAGATGACAAAGCCCATAATCCCTTGAAGGCTTCAAATTTGAGGAGCTAGATACCACAGTGGCACCTGAATCCAATATCTTCTTTTCTGCAACATCATCACTATCGTCAACGTGTAGGATTTCATTCACCGAATCATTTTGTAAAGTACTTGTTTCTCCTGCAACTAAGGAAAAATTGTTAAATAGAATACCAGTACTTCTATAGTCATAAGAAGAAAAAGATAAAACTAAGAGATGGGGGAAAAGAAACAGGGCCAAAATTAGCAATGAGAAAAAAATACAAAAGGAATCTACAAGCAGAAATGAATGCCACAGAACATATTAGCACTTAGTTTGATCCAAAGTTAAGAATGACATTTTCACTGATTTTATACAAAATATCATTCATCTTCAATAAATGAAAAAACCAAAAGCATGTAGACTATAAACACCATTGCTTCCTTTAGCTAAACCAAGAAGGATAAATGCAAAAAGCATTTATAGATGCTTGATGGAGATTTATTTTAATTAAATTGAATCCAGAAACTCTATTATTGTAAATTTTGAGCACAATCTGGTCACTGATCAGAAGAAGCTGCAAGAACAAGTTAAACCACAAACTTATGTTTCTTGATCCTTATATATATATATATCAGCTTATTCTCGCATTCAATACTTCTGGTCAATGTGTCTATCACCCCCATGTATTAGCGCATGGCATGATGAACCTGCTTACATGCTCTGTCCCCGTCCATTACCTTCATTTTTATGTTCATCACTGTTATTCCTTTTTCTTTTCAATAGTTGTTTTCTTTCAACTTTTTTACTTTCCCCCATTTCTCAACTCCATTAGACACAACTCAGAAGTTGCAGGTTTTACTTCCTTACGGTAGACGAGGACCATGATAATCTAAAGAAGCAAATATATTATGGTTCTTCCCATTCTAATTATTTTTTCAGTAAAGAAGAAGATAAGTGAGGTCTCTATGAAGGACATCCATATTCATGTGATAGACGGTTCTCTATAACAAATTTCTGGTTGAGTTTGGAATAATTTTTAAAAACAATCCAAATGGGTGCAACATAGTCCCTCAGAAAGAAAAGACAATAATATTCATTGAAGTCGGAGAAACTTTGTTAAAAAGGTTAAACGACTTTCTATAAGTTCAAGCCAATAAATCCATCAAGATATATCCATATGTAGCTATTACTTCATGTTTCGAGTGGCTTGATCATATTGAAATCATAACCAAAAATTTTACTGAACAAGTATAAGAAAGAGCAACAAAAACAACTACAAGATGTTCA
The DNA here is from genome assembly GCA_018107945.1 of Datura stramonium. Classification (NCBI taxonomy): domain Eukaryota; kingdom Viridiplantae; phylum Streptophyta; class Magnoliopsida; order Solanales; family Solanaceae; genus Datura; species Datura stramonium. The sequence continues at coordinate 138,039 of JACEIK010000049.1, forward strand.
ATCAAAGTTTTTGTACGCTAGAAACAAAATTAGGGTTTAGCGGAAACGTACAGCAACGGAGAAAGCAGTACTTGTCGACGGGAGAATCGAATTTCCTAGTTTTTTGATGTTTAAATGTTTGCAATAACTTTTTAGAGCGTTTCTCAACGCGCTCATCTTCAGGGCTAAAATCGAAAACGGAGAGATCGTGCAGCTTGCTAGGGTTTCGGCTGTTGCTGCTTCTCGTCTTTGTCATTGTGGACGATGTATCATCTGAGAAACACACTGTTTGAATTCTTTTATGCGGTACCCTTTGCCCAGTTTCAGCGAACCCAGGCCACGCCTATAATTTGCACCTTTCTTTTTTCCCAATTATAAAACGACGCACTTTGGCATTTGGAAAGAAGCAATGCAAATTTTTAAATATCTGAGTAATATTTTCTCTATCAATCAGATCTTTTAACCTTTACCTTATTGGAGTATATTTTCTTTTACTATCTTAACCGACTCTATGTTATCTCCATTTTTGTTCAAATACAATTGCATAAAATGAAGGGAATTAAGGGGTTGATCTGTATGTGGTTCGGGTTTAAGTTATTTATTTTATTAAATTTTATTTATGTAATATTATATTT
>JACEIK010000049.1:139245-149674 GCA_018107945.1 Datura stramonium
ATACAGACAAAAAAATCACTTAGACATTTAAGAGTAAGTGGCATGGATAGAAGTAGAAAGAACCATATTGTAAAGGGGTGTTTGCAATATTGCGGACATCCTTTAGGATCTTCAAATTTATAAAGCTTATAGAAGTTCCCATTAGAATTGAATTCTAGTTTCATCATCATCCCTTTGACAAAATAAAAATTATCAAATCCTTACAAGATGGAAAATGAAATCAGTACAATAGTAATCATGAACTAACAATGGAAAAGATTTAGAGAAACTATTCCTAAACCTTTCCAAATGTATCATTAGAGAACCATAAGGGACATGAAAAATAAGTGCTTGAGTAAGGGGCTTTGGGAGTGGGGGAATTGAGCTATCTTGAGAAAGCAACTACTGCAAGATCACATAACACATACAGCAAGTGCTTCCCTCCAGCAAAGTCCATTTTAGGAATCAACTGAATATATTCTTCAATACAGAATTGACTTCTACTGACTTATTTTGCAGCATATGAAGTGGATACAATAAGCTTATTCTTCAGCAGTAGCACTTGCAGCACTCAGGTCCACTGACAAATCAACGATCTAAACAAAAGAAACATGTAAGAATAAAGAAGGCATTACTATGGCATAGAGATGTCAATAAGTTCACTACACTCACAACCATTCACATAAGGTCGAAAGAAAGAAGATATATTTGTCAAACATTAGAAGATAATAAGTTTAATTGGAACTCCTTTTTTCATCAGTAACTTTTAGCTAGGTAGCTTCCATATTAAAAGAATGGTATGCATGGTTGTTGATAGATGAAGACTCCACTTTAACAGCAACTTTTGATGATGCATGGATATAATATGTGTGTGTGTGTGTGTGTGTGTTCCCTATCAATAATACTAGCTATATTCTAATACCAAGTATGCCTCCAACTTTTCTTTAGTCGAAGGCATCATTGTCAATTTTATATCAGTCAACATGCGTGCAACTTGAGCTGTTGATATGTTTTACGCAACTGCTGCATATTGTCAACCGACAAGTCACCAGATAACCAAATTCCAACTGGAATCTTACCTTTCCTGTTATCTTGCTGTACATGTCTAGCACATCCATTACCGTGGATTCAAAGTGTGTTGTTGAATCATAGCTCTACAAGGAAAGATAAAACAGGGTAATTAGATCAGAAAAGAAATTTTGACAATGAACTGCTGACCGGTGTATAGAGAGACATTGAAGCGGCAGGAAAGAAGTTTAATAAGCAAGAGAAGACATGCCTAAGCTTGTAAGACATTACTGTTATATTCTTTTTCTGCCTTAGTGGCATTACTATATCATGAAGAACGATTCCCTTGAGTAACAGTAAATTTCACATAATGTGCGGCAACGTTCAGCACGTCAAAGAAACAAAATCAGAGTGCCCTATCTGTTTCTAGTGATGCTTCTATCGAATTTGGGAACTTATGCATAAAAAGTCTTCTAATTCCTCGGGAGAAACAAAAGCTCATTGTACTAACAAGTAATAACAGTCATATCTCTTTGGTGATATATTTCAGAAGAAATAGTTGTAGAAATAGAATAGAAACTAGCAACTAGTATTGGAACTTACTTGAGATATGAAACAATTATCAACAGCAGAGTCATGTGAAGGTACAAATCTGTCATAAGTTTCATAAAATATCTCATCAACAGCCCCAAGTATGTCAACGCCAGGCTTCAGTTCTTTCTCGGGGTCATCGGTTTCAGCTTCTGTCGAAACAAAGGCAATATATTTCCCTTTTGGAGCGACATTGTGGGAGTAGGAACAGCAGAACAGGTACCTGTAACAGGCATGTTGAATAAGTCACTCTGAATTATCTTTCAAGTTTCTCCAAACAGCACAACAGGTTTAGTGAACATGTAATGAAGTCTAGAACTAAATAAATAGTGATAATCACTTCTCAAAAATTGTCCAGAGAAAAGAGGAACTAATTACTAGTCAGTGGCATATATAAGTAAGGTCAAAGTCAGTATGCTATGTAATCTTATTTTTAGAAGCAGAAAGCTTGCGCTGTCAGAGACATCCCTCTATACTACACCACAAAATAGGATATGATAATTCAGTAGACTATCTGGAAGCCTACAAAACATACATGTCTGATTTGCGACCAAGTTGCTTCTGTGGTAGAATGACCTGGGCTGAATGAGAATCATTAGTGTTAGGGATGGGATGGCTCATTATACAAATTGCACGGGCAACTTTTCCGACCTTCTGGACCTGCATAATGTATTGGTATTAAATCATTTGTCAGTAGAAATAATTAATCTGATCCTTTTTTCTGCTAGACAGATGATTAAGCAAATTTTCAAGGCATGAATCCACAATGCAAAAAGCCTGGACATACTAGTTATTTGCAATTTGTCAATAGTACCTTATCAGGTAAATATGAGGGATCACAAACAACTTTCTTGCATTTAGCAGTTTCTCCTTCAGAAGTCACACCAACAACTTTTCCACTTTCATCAAACTCCACCTGCAATCCAGAAACTGAGTGTTCACATGAACTTCAATTTAATTCAATGTGTATGTAAGCCATTTGGAATTCTTCAGCATTTGAAGTAGCGCAGCCAGCTCAGTGCATTGTCGTCTCAGTTTTCTTTATAAAATAATATTGCATACTTAAGATTACAATATGAGGATATCTGATCCAGATTACATTTAGAATTACTTTTTCCATTGACCAAGAAGAGACCTAGATGTTAGAGAAAAATTAGTGAGACACATACTGGATTCTCAAAAATTTGTAAAACTTACCTTACATGGGGATCGTTAAGCATCCAAGTGAGCTAGAGATGGTTTAGATGATTACCTTACAATGTGGCTTGTTAAGCATGTAAGTTCCACCATAAACTGCACTCAGACGTGCAAATGCCTGAATGCATGTGCAGCCATCAAATACGGGAAAAAATTTATATTTACTCAAACATGACTGACAAAAAATACACAAGGAGACAAACCTGTGGTAATTCTCCCAGTCCATACATTGGATAAATATAGGGGGACCCTGCTTGAAAGCGTGCTAAAGACTCTGCATAAAGCTTTAAAAACCAGGAAGTAGTCATTAAGTAATCCTTTAAACAAAGAATTCTGATAGTAACAAATAATCCTCTCAATTCATTTTAAAAAAGAAAGAGGAAAAAGGAATCCTTGTTCAAGCACAGCTCAGCCAAGTGTCAAGAATATTTTATCTCAAAAAGAAGAAAGCATATCTTAGCTTATGTAATCAAAGAATTTGATTTTCTTATGAGTTACAAAAAATAGTCCTATTCATATGAAAGGAAGAGGAATTAACATCACAGTATATTTCTAGCATTTGGCATTTCAATTATACCTTGATTGTGATAATTCCTTGGAACATTTTATGGAAGACCTACCATGAAACTATCAGTTGACAACTCATAAATTAATGATAGTGTAGGACACATCTTAGATCATAGGATTATATCAACACTCTATTTTACTTTGAGCTATTAAATTAGATTTGAAGGTCTTCAATCCACGCCAAGAAAGTAGAAACACAAAAGAGAAACATAAAGAAGGCTAATGTCTTAACACCAAAATCAAATCTAATCATAAATAAATAATAAAACTAAAAAGCTGCATTTTCTGATTTACAGTATCAGTAGGCCAGACCATATTGATAATGTCCTTCCAGCTATCTGAAAATGTAAACTTACTTCATCTAGTAACATGACATTATATCTACAGCCACAGGAGGTATTGATTAATAGCTAACCTAGGGTCTAATAAGCGAAGAGAGTTGGTGGTGTGATATATAAATACTTAAAGTATGAGGGTTTTCTCTCATCACATGAATAAAATTTGTATGAGGCCCTACACTCCCTAAATATATCACATGGAAAATTTGTTACTTCCTTAATCTCTTCTTTCTTCCCTCATGGTCATGGAATAACGGATACCTATACAAGCTTTCAATCAGCTTTCGTAACTAGAAAAAGTCACACTTAGCACATCAGCAATCACAAACCAAACTTTTACACTGTCACGTCAATGTGAAGTTTTAAATAGTGGCATAAGCAAACTAAGTTAGTGATGATATCTTTATTAAACAATTATCTACTTTTGGCAATACTAAATTGTCAAGTCAAACTCACCTTTACTCTCTTTACGAAATCAATAGCTGATTGGGACAAATAGTTATCATCTCTATAGAGTGCCAAGGAATGTCCAATAAAGTCAATGGTATCATCTTCAAGTTCATATTTCCTGCATAAACAATATTTACCAAGAACACCTTACCAAGGAGTGGAATAAACTGTCTAACTATTATAAGGAGTGAAAGACACTGTCTAACTATAATTCACTATGGATGCAGCCTTCACCAATATGTTCAAGCAAGACAATAAAAACACATGTGGAAAGAAAATTTACGCAATGAATTCTTTTGCAGTGATCTTGTTCAGATCCATCCCTGCATGAGTTTTTGGATCACTTTCTTCAAAATCTTGCACGTAAAGAAAAAACTTCCGAGCTCGGCGCTTTTCAAAGAGCCCCATCAACGGGGATTTCAGAGCTTCAACATCAGTTGCTGGAACTTTGTAGATCTAATGATATCAGTTTCACGAGAAAGTTAAGTGAGAATTTTCCATCCAAAAATAAACAGAACGGGAGCTACACCTCATAGTGCTTTAACAAACATACCTTCCCTTTATTGTACACAAAACTACCATCTACAGCCTTGAAGTTCAAGTACTTGGTAACATCAGTGTGGATGAGCACACGGACCAGAGTTCCGTTTGCCATTTCAAACTACAGAACATCAGGAAAATATTTAATTACATACTTGTAAAGCATTTCATATAGATATAATAGTAGAGGCCAATAATCAACTCAACCTAATACAGTTTGGAAATTGTCATGATAACAACAAAATTCTTTCGAGTCCAATATCTATACTTCTGTATTTCCTGGCCCTTTGATGAAGTAATCTGTCATCAACAGGAAGCTTAGATGTTTTATGAACTTACCTAAGGAAGAGCCTACTCTCCAATTGCACCAGTGCACCTGGTTTCAATTCCCTTAGATTATCGCGCATGCTGTTGAATCTACATGTCTGTTTAGATAATTTTTTACATATCATTACTTCTGCAATATTGGCAACCTTCATAATGTGGTAAGTCATATAAACAGGCTAATTCTCTTGCTAACTTGTATGATCAGTCGGCATGAGTCTATATATCAAAAATTCCACTCAGTAGTATGTTTGGTTCTCCCAGGGAAAGCAAGTGATACTCAGATTTCTAAGCATGTCATAAGTTGTCTCTCTTTGGTGGAAGCTGTGCTGTAACCTAACTCATTCCTACCACCTGGTCTAAATGGGATGGTTGTCATTTGTTTCATTAATTGCTTTTGTCTCATCATAAAGCCGAAATTTCTTTGAACTGGCTGTAATTTTTAGAGCTCATCATCTTCTATGGACAAATATAAGACTTTTACTATTTGCAGGCACATTAGCTTAAGCTGCTTGTGTAAACAGTGATATCTAACAGAATCTACAGTTATCTGAATAAGAGCCCGTTTGGCCATGCGAGATAAAATCATGATTTGAAATTATAATATCAAATTATATAGATGAAATTTGAAATTTTGTTTGGACATGCAATTTGGGATTTTTAAGTTGTATTTTTTCCTCATGAACTAAGAACCCCATAAGTTGTAAAAACTATTCAAATTGCCCAAATTCTTATATAATCTTACAAAATAAGTAAAAGTTCATAATAAAATATAATACACTATCACAAAGTTATTCTAAAAAAAATACAACCTAATAATCGAACTTTAGTTCAATAAAAAGTAAAAATTAAACATGAGTTGTAGTATACTACTCTTTAATATAATCCTCCCACATAGTATGGATAATCTCATCACGTATAATATAAGAGTTGACAAAGGTTGTTTACATTTATTAAATAAATAATTGGTAAATATAGTTCGTATATATTAAATGATGGACTTTTCTTTTTTATAAAATATAAATTTGTGTGTTAAATTTTGCATTTGAAAAATTCCATATCATGATTTGAAATCCCAAATCAAGCTTTTGGAGGATTTGAAATTTAATCTTATGATTTGAAATCCCAAATTAAGCTTTTTGGAGAATTTGAAATTTCATCTGATGATTTGACACTGATTTCATCTCAAAATTTCAAAACACGAAATGAAATCGCATATCCAAATGCCTACTAAGTTTAATTCATTTTGATACCGATTTAAATCTGCCTCAATCCTTTTAACTTATACGGAAAAGGGAAGAAACAAGAATCAAAAGTCAAGAAATTGAGTGAGTGGTAAACTGGAAAATTTAGGTAATGGAAAGATAAATAATCAAAAATTAGTAAGAACTACTCGCCTTTGGAATCATGTCAACATTGTATTCCTTGCTCGTACCTAACTCTTCTGGTGGCTTGTCATTTCCCCTAAATCGTTTCCAAAGCTACACAAAATAACATGATATGTTATGCCGAGATTAGCTGCAAGCTTTAAGATGAAACTAGCACTAACTTATGCCAGACTTCCATTTTTTACGCCTCATTTTCCAGTCCTCTCAGGATAAAGACCTAAGAGTGATGAACTTCACAAAGTTGTTTGTGCATATTTAAGTTCCATGCCATCAGTCAAGAGGTTACCTGAATTAAATTAAGTGAGCTTGACTCTCCTCCATAGTAATCGTTTTTATCCATGTGTAGTACCTGAAGATGTTTCGAGGTTAGATCTAATGTAAGTGATCAATCTTAGAAAACACATGAAGATGTATAAAGATCTGAACTAGAATACATATAAAGTTGGGCAACCATAGTAGACTTTTTACTTATAAATAGTAAGATTGATGATCTAAATTCTGGAAGAGATCATAAATCGTCTACCAAATCCAGTTTTTGCTCAAACAGAGTAGTCGAATTTGTTTAAAATCCAGTTATTAACAGTTGGAAAGCTGGAGTCTTAAAATCCAGACCCCCAAAAAATTGAAATTGCACTACAGCAGAGAATTGGTAATTATAGCTCAGTGATTAAATAAAAAGTTACTTTGAGGCCGTCGACGGAGAGAAGGCCGCTGAGAATGCATTCTTTGAGGCCGGTGCCGAGAACAATGACGTCGTATTCTTCATCCATAATTGATACTGATTTTAGTGTTGATATATGGCTAACTGGCTTTAATGAAATTTGATTTAGGAGGTATGAGTGAATCAAATTGAAATAAGAATGAGAAATGGAAGTATAGCAAAGAGGGCGGGAGAGTTAAAGGAGGGAGAGCGTGTCGCGGTTTCGGGTATTGTAAATTTGAACGGGTCATTAGCGGAACTTTTAAGGACAGCCAGCTTTCTCCCATAACTGAATTTCAACTTCTACTCTCTTTTTTTACCCTTAAAATACACTATACTTTCCTCCATTTCAATTTACCTACCATAATTCCATACTAATTTCAAAAAGAAAAAAAATTAAATTCTTTAATATTAATTTGATATAACCATCTGGCATGCAATATATCAAAAAAAATATTTAGAAACATAAGTTTTAGAACTCAAATGTGATGTAAAAAATGGATATATGTGTAACCATCACTGCTAAAAAATTATTATTTTTTCATTGAAATTTTTCATCAAAAAATAATAAGTGGGCTATTCCCATTGATATCGATGAGAAAAGAAAAAATAATCGTGTTTTCACATGAAAAAATCATGAAGTTTCTCACTACTTCGGTGAGAATCTGTTTCCCAACATGTGTTTTTCCAATGAACTGATTCGGTGGAAAAATCATATTTTATAACATAAAATTTTCACTAATTTATGATGAAAGAAATCTTTATTCCTAATAATGTATAACGTTTTCTCATTAAAAATAAAATGAGAAATTCAAAATTAAATTATTTCTAATCTTTTTTAACAAAAAAAATTAATAAGGAAATAAAACATGAGAATAATAGATATATTAGCATAGTACCGATTGGGCGTGGTGATATAATAAGAACAATCTAGAGTATTTCTTCTAAAGTAATTCTATTTCTTTTTCGACAAGCAATTGCTTAGAGTGGTGCATTAAGTTTAATTAAATAATTCCTAAAAGTGAATATAAATAATTTTTCAATAGTTAGAAATATAATAACGTCGAGTCAAAACACTTTTAAAATAGATATTTTAATTCGATGTGATTTTTAATTAGATATTCAAAAGCACCCCGAAGAATTTAAGAAATTACTGCTAATAAATAAACTTAAGTTGACTCTTTTTATTTGGGAGGACCAATAATATATCGAATTACAAAGTGCCTCATACGGATGGTTAAGCCCTAATTAAACACAACTATACACGATCTAATCATTTAACTTTCAAGCATCACATGATCGCGAAAATTAAAATGATACATTTGATTGAATAGATATTATCAGATTTAGTATTTAGCTTAGCTACGATGTTACTTTTTGATTAGACTATTGATCCCTTGATTTTTGAGAAACTCGATAATCCCAAATTCTCTGTCTTTATGGGCCATGGTCAACAGATCTAATCAATTTATACATTTTACTATATGAAGCATCAATAGAAAATTACTCGGTTCTTGTTTCTGTAACTATATGTCTCCAGGTCGAGCTCATTAAGGAAAAGCCAAGCTGCAAAGACAAAGCAAATTAAAAATGAGTATAACGTATAACACGTGAAGAGTGTTCAGTTTCAGGGATTGGAATTGGGGTACTTTTACATACCCTAACTTGAGGCTAGTATCTGAGTCATTGTAGTCCTGATGACTATTGACTAAGCTGCGATTGTTGGTGATGGAATCTGCTGAATATCCTTGCTCAATTGCATTTTGGCCTTCTTCATTCAACCTTGCCTGCTCATAAACTAAGAGTTAATATCTCAAATTGCAAAGATATTGAACTTTTGATTTGTATTAATAAAATCACTCAATTTATAAAAAAAATTTCACAAAATCACTCAACTAAATATATTATTTTTAAAAAAAAATTGAGATGGAAAAATAATATAATTTTTTATGTCATGTAAACATAAACCCCACATAAATAATTTGTTTTAAAAAAAAAAACTCATCTTTTATACTCAACCCACTCACCCACGTATCAAATGAGTTTCATTTAAAATCATTCAAATTAGATATTCTTTATTTATATTATATCTATAACAAAATAATAGTCATATACCTTTGATAAAAACTAATTAGCTCGTAAAAAGTATACATGTTTATTAATTAAATTGAAGAAATAAGTCAAAATAAGATTTTCTCCAATACTTTTGCTCCAGTTATACCATATGAAAAATCATTAACTATATGATTTCGGTAACAATAATTATCTCTAAAAGTTCGAATGAAATGTAAACATTTACTCATTTACTATTTTTATAATTAAGGGCCGAAAGAAGTATACAAAATATTTCTTGCATTGTAAGAATTAGGTGAAATGAATACGCAGAAGCTCGTTCCGTTGGTTTACTCAGTTTAAGTATCTCACATATAATTTACGCGTCAGTTTAATCAAACATCACGTCGTCTTATGTTTTAATAATAACATATATACAATACTTAATTTTAATAAATATAAACGACTAAAACAACAAAAATATATATTTAAAAGACCATTTTAAATGAGTCTTAAATATAAAATTTATTTGTGTTATTAGTATCATTGTTATCTTTAGATGTTTTTATGAGTCAATTCCATTAAAGATCATGCCGTCTTATGTTTTAATAATAACATATATAATACTCATGAAAAGATTTTAGATGAAACCCGATTTGATATGTGGGTGAGTGAATTGGGTATAAGAAATAATTTTTCTTTTATAAAAAGAAAATTTATTTATTTGTGGAATCCATGTTTACGTGACAAAAATATTATATTATTTTGTCATGTAAGATTTTCTTTTATAATTATTTAGTTGAGTAATTTTGTGAGGAAAAAACTATAAGTTGATTGATTTTATTGAGACAAACCAAAGTTTAATGACTTTTAAATATAATTATCATAATTGAGTAACTTTTTGAGATATTAACTCCATTAACTAATGATTTAGTAGAAAGAGATAATTAAGTAATTAAGATGAATTTTGCAAAAAAAGAAAAGGGATTGCAGAATAATTTACTTGTGATTGCTGTTTCAGCCATGAATTCTCTTCCTGCAGTTGAGCTTCCTGCATATCAACAGCTACTGCTTATAATAAGGCATTAAAAGTTAGCTAATGAGGGCATGTTTGGTATGGAGAAAGATGTGTCTCTATTTTCTGATGTTTAGATGGTTAAAATGATTTGAGAAATATGTTATTCAAGAAAATAAATTTATTAAAAATTAAGAAAATGAATTTTCTGATAGGAGCAAGAAAATAGTTTCAACTGACATCTCAAATCCATTGTCCTCTTTCACCCTAGTTGACCCAA
>JACEIK010000049.1:169016-195835 GCA_018107945.1 Datura stramonium
TTGGCAAACTTATATATATAAATGGTTAATAAAGGTTTGCCAGGTTGGTAAGAATAATAATACCACCAACAACAAATTTTATTTACATTTAAAATAAATTATGGATTTTTTGTTAATTTTATAAACTTATGGGTTAAATTTTGTATTTGAAAAAGTTCATATCATGATTTGAAATTTCAAATCAAGCTTTTTTAAAAATTTAAAATTTCATCTCATATTCAAACGCTAATTTCATCTCATAATTTTAAATAACAAGATGAAAATTACATTTTCAAACGCCTATTATGAGAATACAAACGGAGAACTAGAACTCTATAAGAGCTCAATGAGTTTGAGCTTTTGATTTATTTTTATTTTATTTCAACTCAACTAATTTAATAATATATTTATTTTAACCCGATCAAATTTAATCTTATTTAACTGCTCCTAACTGTACAGCGAATTTTGCTACTTTTCTCGAGATGGAAAAAAGTCAACCATACTACACTTTTCCTCGGAGAAGAGGTAGATGTTAACTCCACAACTAGGGAAAAGTAGAAAACGGAAAGTTAAAAGCATTTTTATTACTCTCTATCCTTAATTAATTATTTCCTACTATTAAACTATCTTTTCCTTTTCAATTCTTAAGCTGCCAACTGTTAATCCTTCATTGTCCAACTGTTTATAGTGCAGAATTTAACTTATATGTACTGTAAAAAAACATAATTTAATTTGTTAAGTTATCTACTTAAATTTCAAGTAACTAGTTCCATTTATTACAAAATTTTACATATAGTTATACACAGCAAAACTTGAATTTTTGTGTGTTGTATTTTAGGAAAAGATGATTTCCAATAAATTATTCATATGCATTGACTGAAATGTCTTAATACAAATATCTATTAACTAACGGCGCATGGTAATCGGAAAAATATTTTTCATTGAAAATAGTTGGTTTTCTTACTTATCTTCTGATGTTTGGTTAGTAAAATAAAATATTATCCCAAATGCATTTAGATATAATTTGACAAATATATCATTGACCAGAGACCCAATCCCAACTCTAGACCCGACCCGAAACCCAACTTTGACCCTACTTCAAAACTTAATCCTCAAGATGACTCTGGTCTAACCCTAACTAAGGACTCGGTAATCGATCCCAATCATAACCCGAGATTTGATGCTGACTCGAGATCTAACCCCAACTCCTTAATCTTGAATCGAGATTAGAGACCCCAGTTTGACCTCGAGTTAGGGTCCGGATCAAGTCTCACGTCGAGAGTCAGGTAATTGGGTCCCAGGTTGGGGCTGAGGAGTCAGATCTCGAGCTTGGGCTCAAAAGTCGAGGTCCTGGGTTGGGGTTGAGATTGACAGTCAAGTCTCGGATCAAAGTGAGGGTAGAGGATTTGGTCTTGGGTCAAGGTTGTGTTTCGAATCTTGCGTCGGGTAGGATGGTGAGGTTGAAAGAGAGTTTTAATTTTTTTTTTTTAAAATAATTTTTCTTAAATTGAAAAAAAAATCTATATAAAAATTATTTAAGTGAACCGAAAATAAGGAAAAAAATATTTATCTTGTTACCAAACACATCTAGGATGTGTTAATTATCATTTACCTGATTTGACTGTATATAAGTTTCTTTTATACTGAAGTTAAACAAGTGGTGCAATTATGTCCAAAACTGAAAACTTAATTTAACTCACTTTGCTTTTATTCTAGTTGCACATTAATGCCAAGAAGGAATTTTGCATAGAAAATTGTTTTAAGTAGTTAAAGCCTTTTTGACTTCCATGAATCATAGTAACAGATACCCCCCAAAAAAATTGTTTCACAACGGATAGCTACATAACAAACAAATCCACGTTTTACTCCCACAGTTATTATCTCCTAATTTACCCCCCTCATCTAACCCCATTTTCATCCTTTAAAAGTCCACAAACACGTGCCCTTTATGTCATTTTACATCCAACTCCTGTCCTTCTTCGTCGGAGTTAATATAGTAGTACTAGTACACTTCCCCTTCTCCAATCTTTCTTTCTTCTTCACTTCATTTTCTTTCTTTCCAAATACTGCTCGAGCTAAAGTTGAAAACTACTCCCCACATGGAACATCCATTCTTCATGAACGGCGCCGGAAATACTTCGAGAGCCGAGGCCATACGGTGGCTATCAATCGCCGAGAAGCTATTGACCAACCGTGACCTAGTTGGGAGCAAATCATTCGCGACCCGGGCCCGTGAGTCCGACCCGACCCTTTTACCCGCCGACCAAATTCTTGCCATCGTTGACACCCTTATCGCCGGCGACAAGCGGATCAACAACCAGCACCTTGACTACTACTCCATTCTCCAAATTCCTTCCAACCAAACCCATGATTCTGAGCTCATCGCTAATCAGTACCGCCGCCTCGCTCTCCTGTTGAACCCTCAGAAGAACAATTTCCCTTTCTCTGATCATGCTTTTCACCTTGTTCTTGATGCTTGGTCTGTTCTTTCAAACGCTTTTAGGAGAAGTGTTTATGATAAAGAAATTGGGTTTTTCCTTAACCTTAACCCTGTCTCTTCTCCTCCTCCTCCCAACCCCAATCCCATTGGTTTCATGCAACAAAGTTCTATGATTTTTCAGACTCAACCACAGTCGCATCCGGTGAGTTCTGTACCGACTTCAAGCAGAGAGCGGCAGACAGTAACATTTCTTCAAGACCCACAACCGCAGCCAATGACTTCTGTCTCCAACTTGAGTAGAGAGCAGCAGCCGGTAACATTTCTGAGCAGAAACCAAACGCAGCCAGTAAGCTCTACTATGCTAAGTCCGGACAGAGAACAACTCCCGTTTACCTTTGGGTCAAGTTCCACAAGAGGGCAACAGCAAGTAGCTTTTGCAGAGTCGACAAGAGGTCAACATCAAGTAGCTTTTGCAGAGGCGACAAGAGGGCAACAGCAAGTAGCTTTTGTAGAGTCGACAAGAGGGCAACAGCAAGTAGCTTCTGCTAGAGGGCCACATCAATTATCTTCTATGGAGTCGACAAGAGGGCAACAGCAAGTAGCTTCTGTAGAGTCGAGAAGAGAGCAACAAGAAGTAGCTTCTGTACAGCAGCAAGGTAATAAGTTAGCACCACAAAGAAACGAGGGTTTGGTGGGGAACAATCAAAATTACTCTGCTGGTAGTGGTAAAAATGTGAACAACGAGGGTTTGTTTGGGAACAATCAAAATCACTCTGCTGGTATTAGTAAAAATGTGAACAATGAGGGTTTGTTTGGGAACAATCAAACTCACTCTGCTAGTACCAGTAGAAATGTGAACAATGAGGGATTGTTTGGGAACAATCAAAATCATTCTGCGAATACTAGTCACAACAATGTGAACAATGAGGGTGTTTTGTTTGGGAACAATCAAAATCATTCTGCTAGTACTAGTAACAACAATGTTAACAATGTCAGGGGAAAAGAGAGGGGTGCAGATGTGTCCAGTCATGCTGTTCCTAGTTTCTGGACTGCATGTCCTTATTGTTATCTGATGTATGAGTATCCTTTAGAGTACGTGGATTGTACTTTGAGGTGTCAAAAGTGCAAGAGGGCTTTTCAGGCTGTAAAGATTGCGTCGCCTCCGCCAATTATAGAGGGACAAGAAGCTTATTTCTGTTGTTGGGGATTTATGCCGTTAGGATTTTCCTTGGAGATTTTTAAGAAGTACAAAGGCAATATTTCGAGCTGGACTCCGTTTGCACCCATGTTTAATAAACATGGGGGTGTAAGAAAGCCATCCGCTCCGAGGGTTTATATTGATGATTATGAGGATGTGTTTCTGGGATTATCAGAGTCGAGCGAGGAGTCAGATGAGGATTGGAAGGGTGATAATAAGATGAAGAAGGCGAAGAGTGGGAAACGAAAGAGTAAAAGGATTAGGAGAAAAAAAGCCAAGATACAGCACTCTGACAAGGGAAAGAATGTTGTAGGGAATGCGGGTGACAATGTGCAAGATGTTTCAGCGGCTCAAGGGGGTGTAGAAATGCCCAGTGTTACAACAGCTCAGTCAAGTAAGAGAGGTATTGCTAGTAACACAAGAAGGCAAGCTGGGAGAGTTGCAAAAGATGTTGGGAAGTTGGATCTGAATGTGGAATTCAGTAATGAGGTTGAAGAGCCTCCTGCACCTGGGATGGGCCAGGGCAATGGAGCTGGAACGGGGGAGGATGGGAACATTGAAGGGATTGAGTTTTTTGAAGGTCTTGATGAATTCCTAAGCAGTCTTCCTATACTCAATGCTGTGGGTGATGATAAGGTTAAGGCTGCCTAGCGAAGTAAGGCACTTCTTTTGTTCTAGTTGTAGCTTCCTTTTGTCTTTTGTATGTTTTAGTAAGGGATGAAAAGCTACTTAGGCATTGGCCTTGATGTTTTCGTTGTAATGCTAATGTATTGCTAGTTTGCATTGAAGTAGCTGCAATAATCAGCTTTTTGCTCCAATCTCCACTACTACATCAGTAATCTTGGTTTTCTTATTGTATAGATTAAATCATTTATCCTCAATGTCCTATTTTATTTTTTAAAAGATCAAATAGGTTCTCAGAGGGGCCCTGTTTGCCTCTTTTCTTTCCCTCTAGTTTTGCAGCATAAGTTTCACTTTATCTTGAACTCTGTTTGCTTGAAACCAAGTCTTTTATCTACTTATATCAGGCAATTGATAGCTCTTAAGTCTTCTTGTTGCTTGTTTGGAGCTAAAAGTCCAGGATCTTAACCCTTGCAAGTAATAGATTCATATAGTTTTGATTTTTTTCCCTTGTAAAAAATGACATCAACATTTTAAAATCCTTTAGGATAAAATTTTTGATCTTAAATGCTAAGCTTCCATTTAAATAAAAGAGACTCTTGTCTGCCACATACAATATTACAAGTTTTGCCCCATTTCTCTTTATACATGATTACTAGTCTTGGTTTGGAGTCTTTTAAAAGCTTTGACAACAAAATCACGGAAAAAATGACCATGGAGACAGATCTGGAAAAACTAAGGGTCCATTCAAAGTGCAATGTTTCTCTTGGTTGGCAGCAAATGAGGTTTGTTTGAGAGATGACAATTTACAGAGAAGAGCTTCACATCACCAATAGGTGCTATCTTTGCAAGAAGGAAATGGAAGAAAATAGTTATATCTTCATGCGTTGTGCAGTCACCTCCCTAGCGTGGCACATGTACCTAAATATATTCAAGGTAAAGTGGACAATGCCAAGGACTAGCTGAAGTTTAAGGGGTTCGATCAAGAAGAGAAAAAAGATATGGTCAACAATACCTGCTGAGAAACAAGAGATGTTTTGTAAACAGATCAGGGTCTCTCAGCAGAACTAAGTACAATTGCTTATGTTTGTTATCTTCCTGGTGCAAAATGGTGTATATAGACAACGCGGACAGCATATGAGACTTTATCAGTTCCCTCCATGGTTTGTGTGAGACTCTGGCTGAAGAACTTTTGTTTTGCATATTTCAGCACTCTCTTAGTGCTAGTTTTAAGTTAATGAGATTTGTATTTGAAACCCTGTTCGAGATTGACTTGTGGTTTTCCAACTTATTTCAAATTCTTGAATGCAATGTAACTGATTGCTGTGTGCTGCTCATTTTTCATGCAAAATTTAGTTGTTAAAGTTGGTAACTTGAGGCTGAGCTGAACGACATTGTCACCAACCACCATTAAATGAGTTAAACCTGATTACAAATACTTGGAATTAGCAATTCTTTGAAGAGAATGCACAGAAGGAAGGTCATTTTGTATTTGCACATCCAGTTCACTCCACTCTCCCGTGTTTTTATTTCTTAGAAACCAGACTAACAGCCTCTTCATAGGAACTACAGTCTTGGCAGTTTAAAATGCCAGCAGTTCAGGATAGCTAAAGGCCTGCATTGCCTGTATGCTTTTTATTTACTTCTTTTCCTGCCAGATTTTCAGCTAGATCTGGTTTGCATTCTGTATGCATCTCAGCTATAAGAAGCTATATGTTTGGAATTTGAGGAACATTTCTGAATCCAAGTGGAAGTCATTCCTATCCCCAAACAGATGACCTTTAGCCAACAGGAAGACTGAAGAAACTGTAAATGAAAGATGTTAAGTTAGAGTAGGGTTTGAACAGGATTAATAGTTTAAATGTGTTAAACTGCAGTAGCTCATCAGAAAGGTGTTCTTTTAATATATAAGAATTAAAGAGTGAAACTTTGCAGATTAACTCATACTTCCCTATCTTTCAGTGACGGGTACTTCATTTACACAACGGGGTCAAGTGAATATGGATAAGAAGAAAAGTGGGTCAAGTAAATTGGTTCACCTAGAATTTTGAGTAAGCAATGTATGCTCTTGGTTTTTTGGATGAATTTCTTCTTCCATATCTTTCTTATCTTATCGACATTTTCCAAATAGCTTCTATTTATTACCATTGATCCTTGATATGATGTCTTTAGAACCTTATGGCATGGTTTCATGATGATAGCATTTGGAGTTATTTTGATGAAGTTGCAGTTTTCTGTAGCTTTGCTGATTTTAATAATTCTGTCCAACAATCCATTAGCTGCTAATATTGCTTCATGCTATTGCTGCATTTTTTGCTTAAGCAGTACTAGAAGGTGCATTGATGTGTGTGAGAAGTGGTGTCTCCTTCCACTGAGTGCTGGGTCCAGTCATATGCTTCTTCCTTTCCTTGACCGCAGGTCATTACTGCGGAGGTTATTAAAGTTGCTGAATTGTTTTACAGGCATATTCAATGCAGACTTGTAAGTTGTATATTGTACAACTGTTTGAGTGTCTGTTCTTAGCAGTAGCCTTTTTGAGTTAGCTTTTTCCAAAATTTTGCATCTGTTGCATTACTTGTTATCTATGTGTCATAGAAAATTTTATTTCTTCGCTAGCTTGGTAGAACTCCTAAGCAAAGACAGGGTATTTCTTAGCTTGATTAAGTTTATCAGTTTCCTTCTTTTCTTACTTTTTGATACATGAACGTTTGTCTTTATGTGCTCATACTGGTGCAAGGAAACACTTGATGTCTTCCAATGTTTGAATGTGGGTCTTCTAAAAGCTTTGGAATCTTGTGAAATGGTTGAATATAAAAAATTAATTTGCCCCATATTGGTTTGTATAAGCCAAAGAACTTTGTGAATAGTTGTCCTCTTTCAGGAATGTCTCTGTATGATGAGTGGCTACTGTTTGACAGAATTTGTACTAGGTGCCTGTATTCATTTGTATCTGGCATTATATTGTGACAGCTCTTGTTAGTTTACTAAAAGAAAAAAAAGAAGAATTGGTTACAATTTTTCGGATATATTCAACTTGAGACCAGTATATTCATGTTATTTGAAATTTAGTTCGCACCGACAAGTGTCATGTTCTTCGTGATTACTGAAAATTGACTGGCTTTATATTAACCTAAATTCTCAAGGACTGCAAATTGCTTCTGATCTGTAAAGGTTCTCACTTCTGTTGTTCTCAAATCTTCTAGTTGTTTCTTTTAGGCAAGTGAACATGTTTCAAGACCCTCAGTGTTGTAATTCTTCTTGGGGTACTTCTAATAGGAGCTGCTGCTTCATTGCAGCTTTATAAATTAACCAACTTCAACTATATCTTTTGCAACTTACATATTATTGGTAAATCTATTAGACGTTGAACTTGATTGCTATTGTGAGGCACATAATTTCCCTTCGTTTCTTTCATTCATTAATGTTGAATGAGGATCCTGCTCAAAGGAACCCATTTTGTGGTAAGCATGATTCATTTATCTATATAATGCAGTAAAGATTCTTTCGTATTTCAGTGTTTGCCAGGGGGTATGGTCATTTTAATTTCTCATGGGATTGGAAGGTTTCGAAAAGTCTGAAAATTGAAGCAGAACTTTTGAAAAGAATTTCTATGTTTTTATACCCATTCACACTCAAATGAATTCTTTTGTGTAACTTATAGTTGCTTGTTAATGAACTTAGGAAGTGAACATATTCAGTTGTGGTAATCATGTACTAATAACTTCACTTTCCTTTTAGCATGAGTAATCATATAATTCAGGACGTAACCTGGAAATTTAATTTGAGCTGCAGGTCTTATCCGCATTTACAATTGAGAGCCTTAGTAGAGACAACGTCCCCAACCAAGAATTTTTTTGATGAGAAACAGATTAGCTGTGCTCTAGTTCGAAGTGGCTCCGATCTGTTCTCTACATCGAAGCAGAGATTTTCAGAATTTTAAAAAGGACATACTTGTAAGCAACACGACAAGCTGCATATTGTTGTGCAACATGTTTTAACAGTTTGATGCAACACGTTCCACTTTTGTGATTTCTTCTTCCTTTTTTTTTTGTGCTATTTTCGGTTTAGGCAAAATTTGGAACATTTTCAAAATCTTGTGGACTCCCAAGAACAAAAGGTAACTTTTCTTCTGCAGCTGTTATATGTTTTCTTGAATCATGAACTTTCAGCCAGTAATTCACCTTAATTTCGTAGCTTAGTGCTGAAGTTTCAACATACAATTTGAAGGGAAGTTTGTGACGCTTGCTTGTGTGGACTCGCACACGTGTCTGTCAACTTTTGAAGGTTTTCAACCAGGTGAAGCCTCTGCGATTTGCGATCTGGCAAGTCTGGTGCCTGCTTATGAAGAACAACTAGCTGTTTCTAATATTTGCCTTCGTTCCTTGTTGATAATCATGTTTTATAATGCCAAGGATGTATACATTTTGGGTTGCATTTTCAGTACATATATTTTGATTCGTTTCTTTTGGTGCCAACTGGTCCGCTGGTGGCAAATGTGGCTCTTCAGTTTGGTGTTAATTCTCTTTAAGTGAGTAAGACCTGCTCATTAATCTTCTGACATGTACTTTCATGATCTTCCCTTTTTGTTTTAGATTCTACATTCGTGTTATCTTCATACAGTAACAATGTGCAGATCTTATATTCTTTAATTGTTTAGGAGAATGGAATTTGGTGCAACATCTAATCTATCAATTAATATTTAGCATGATGTTGCAGCAAGATTATTTGGAGATCTATGATATCCAAAATATGATAAGAACTTGTGAAATGGATTTACAGTTGCAACTTCTATGTGAAATTTGGATCTCGTTAGTTATGTTTGATGGAAATTTGTGATGATAATTATACTTTTATTCATATTGAGGTTGCATGAGGATCCTATTCAAATTCTCTTATTATCTACTCTCTTCTCTTTGTTTTCCTCGTATGTTTGTCTGAGCTCTTGTTTTGGAGCTGGTGGTCGGGGAGTGAATTCATTTCTATGCAAGTAGAAAACACACTTGTCATTGGTCGAAGGAGTTGTGTAGGCGTTTATGACTTAATGAGTAAGGCTGATGATGCAAACTGAAGGTTGACTAGATTTTCTCTTCTATTTTTGTGTTTTCAGGTGACTCCCCACAATGATTGTGTGCAAAGTCAGAAATGAACTTAGTTTTCTTCTGATAAGTTCTTATGTCACTTCCAACTTGGTTCAGTTGGAGTTGGGTGTAGTTGGAAAGTCTGAAGACTAAAGTTGCTGTTTCTAGCCTCAGTTTTAACCAGCAATGCAAGTTCTGTGAAAAGGTATAATCTCCTTCTCATTCTATTTATGTTTCAGTTATTCTGAATCCACATTTTCTTTTTTAATAACGGAGACATTCCCGAGGGCCGGTTAAACTGAATATACAAGAGGCATAACCACCAATTCTCGTGCGGAAGAGAAAAGCAGTTCTTATCCGTTGGGACCATTAAAATATACAAGCTTGTAATGCTGATTGAGTTTGGTTGATTAAAACTTCAACACGCTGTGGTTGCTGTTCTTTCATATGTTCAGTAGCAAGTATTATTTTTCTCTGTTTGGTTTCACTTTGAAAAGAAATTGTATTATCCCGGGATTAGTTATCCCACATTGAGGGTGGGATAAAAATAACACTGTAACGCGGGAATAACTAATCCCAAGATTTTATCTCAACCAAACATGGGATAAACCCATATTTATTCCTTGTTCTTCATTGAAGGCAGGATAATAATCCAGGGATAACTAAACCCGGGATTAGTTATCCCGGGGTAACTTGTTTCCCAACCAAACGACCCCTAAGCGCCTTAGCTAGTTTCAGAATAACATATTTTACTATGTATGGCCAATATGGTTTAAATGGGAGATGCATTGGTAGAAGTATCATGGAACAAGTGCTTGTCTTGTAGTAAATAGGATTGAATGTTTTGTGTTGCATGCTTTAATAAGAAGGCCCAAAATGTGGTTTTGGTAGTTGAAATGACTTGTCGAATAGGCACATGAGGATTCTAGTTGAAAAAGAATATGAATATTCAATCAAAAACTTTTGTGCTCTAGAGACATCATTAACATTTCTGTAAATTTTTACACAACTAACGAGTGACAGGTATATTTTAACACAATAGTGTAATATGTAACCCCTCTATGTTTACATGTGGACTAAAGATTTTTTTTCTTTTTGCTGCTATTTGTACTTTTTTTTTCCACGGAGGCTGTAGAGTGGATATGAAGTGGAGAGAGGACAGAGAGAAGCCTAGAGTGGCAAGATGGGATGATGGTAGAAGGATATGTGTCCAAAACATAGAGTAGATAGAGAGAAACAGTCGTTAAGACCGATTCACCAAAAGTTTGAATCTGATACCATATAAAAGAGTATGAGTCCCCAACACAAAACTTTTAACGCAAAAGGGTGGTGCGGCCCAAGTCATTATACACTTTTATGTATTTAATTATGTCTTCAACATGTCCTCTCACGTGGGACTTGATTCTTTTTCAGGAGCCAAATACCTGATTTTATTTTTGTTTTGATAATAGGAGCTATTAAAGAGGGTGCACTTTTATATTTACTTAATTGCATCTCCAATTCCTTTTTTATTTCTTTGATTACTGAAGTAAAATGCATATTTCTATTTCCAGGAAACAATCAACTTCAAGTTGCTAACGTCCCATGGACTGAAAACAGGCTCAAAGGGGAGCTGATGTTTCAGGATGGCTACAATGATTACGGAAGGACTCTAGAGTGGATAATCATTTTTATGCTCTGTAAACTCAGAAAATTTTCTGTTTTGGATTCGATAGACTTGAAATGTCACTCACTTACCTACCTCTGTTTTTATTTGTAGAGATAAAAACAAAGACGAAACAATGAAGATGGAGAAAGGAAGTTATTTTTTATTACAATTCTAATAGCTAGTTTAGAGATGACCATAATGGGTAATATATATGCGAATAATAAGGTAATTATTTTATTATACCCACTTCATGTCACCCATTTCCTCATGTTGAATGGATCCTCTAATGGTGATGTTAACCAGAAAAAAACATTAATCCTAAAGCTCGAAAGAAACTCTAAAGTAAGCTAATCACCTTTCTGGTAGTTTCTGGCAGTAATTGTCGTCGAGTTATAGGTAAAAAGTGAATACTTTTGCTCATTTCAAAGAAATGAAATCAGCTGATTCTCATCAGGTTGCCAACATAACCTATACGCTTGTGACAGGTTTTGATTATTATGTAATTTAGGTCATCTACATTGACTTTGAAGTACCAGACTAGAAGCTAAGTTGATGAGAAATTCAACTACTCAGGTCCTTCCGTAACAAACAAAATCCTTAGTGTCCTTGTTACATGCATTCTTAATATCCTATATAAAGCAACAGAATTAATCCCAATTATCACATTGAGTCTATACACGTTCTTCTTCTTTTAGCTTCTACGATCTGCATAAAAATGGCTCAGCATTACCACGTATCCTCCCTCTTACTACTTGCATTTCTCAATTTATTCTTCATTCATGGCAACATAACTGGAGTGATTGCACGCCACCTCCTAGAGACGCCCCTCTCTGAGATACCTAAACCAGAACTCCCAAAAGTTCCAGCCTTGCCAAAGCTTGAAATTCCAACTTTGCCCAAGCCTGAACTTCCAACCATACCAAAGCCTGAGATTCCTAGTATACCAAAATCTGAAGTAGCAACTGTGCCAAAGACCGAGCTACCAACTGTCCCGAAACCTGAGTTACCAACTTTGCCAAAGCCTAAGATGCCAGTTTTTCCAAAGCCTGATATCCCAACTATGCCAAAACCCGAGCTTCCTACTATGCCAAAGCCTGAGATTCCAACTGTACCGAAACCGGAGCTTCCTACTACGATAAAGCCTGAGATTCCAACAATGCCAAAACCCGAGTTTCCTCCCTTGAAAAAGCCAGAAGTCCCAG
Organism: Datura stramonium; assembly: GCA_018107945.1. Taxonomy (NCBI): domain Eukaryota; kingdom Viridiplantae; phylum Streptophyta; class Magnoliopsida; order Solanales; family Solanaceae; genus Datura; species Datura stramonium. The sequence goes on from JACEIK010000049.1 coordinate 181,183, forward strand.
AAGTGGCTAAAATTGAGGTTCCTCCGACTGTTAAAAAGCCTGAGATCCCAATTACCCCCAAGCCTGAATTATCAACTTTGCCAAAGCCTGAAATCCCAGCTATACCAAAACCCGAGATTCCTACTATGCCAAAGCCTGAGATTCCAGCAATACCCAAACTCGAGTTCCCTCCCTTGAAAAAATCAGAAATCCCAGCAACACCAAAGACAGAGGTTCCTCCGGCTATGAAAAAGACTGAAGTTCCAACTTTACCAAAGACCGAGGTACCAAGTGTGCCAAAGCCACAAGTCCCAGAACTTCCAAAGCCAGAAGTCCCAGCTATGCCAAAACCTGAAATTCCAGAACTACCAAAGCCAAAAGTCCCAGAACTATCAAAGCCAGAAGTCCCAGCTATGCCAAAACCTAAAATCCCAGAACTTCCAAAGCCAAAAGTCCCAGAACTATCAAAGCCCGAAGTTCCAGCAATGCGAAAACCTGAAGTTCCAGAACTACCAAAACCAAAAGTCCCGGAACTTCCAAAGCTAGAAGTCCCAGCTATGCCAAAGCTTGAAATCCCAGAACTACCAAAACCAAAAGTTCCAGAACTTCCAAAGCTAGAAGTCCCAACAATGCCAAAGCCAAAAATTTCAGAATTGCCTAAACCAACTCTTCCTTCACTTTCTCCACCATACAAACCCGCTACTCCTTGAGTAAATTATAAGCTACTTTCACTCTATTAGAAATTACACAACTTATGTTTTGGGATTTCCATCTCAGTCTATGAAGTTTGTGAACTGGGCCGTGACATGGAGATAGTACTGGATACTTTCTGCTAGGAGTAGAAACTGTAATTCTTTCATAGTAGTATTTGAATGGGATGTACCATGTTTGACATGTCATTATACTATATGAATGTTTTATGTACTTTCTATATATACAGTTGTATTAAAGCTTTGATCTATGTTACTTTGGTTTAGTTCCTATAGTTGGCAAGCTCTGTTTTATTTGTGTACTCTTTCCCTCTCCGTTTCTCTTTCCTAATTTATAGTAACCAATTTCTTCCATCACTCTTTCACTAATATTAAGAAAATATTAGTTTATTACTATAGTTTTCTTCTCATAATAGTCTCACTAGAATTGGTATTAAATACATATTTTTCTTTGTAAGGTATAAACACCGAACAACCACTTAAAGCCTTATCATTCATTTGATTTCATAAATCCATCTAAATGAACGTCATGGTCGAAAAAGCAATATGCCAAGTCCCAAGTAATTGTATCGAACAGTTTTCAAAATTGGGATTCTACATGTGGTGAAATAATTGAATCCAGCTGGTAGCATGTACAGTTATCTATTTCCCCTTCCCTACATAAAAGTTGATGTGGCTCGCTGGTTTAGTTTTGTTGGAAACAAGTGTAAAAACAATAGGCAAAGCTATGAGAAAGGAAGACCTTTTCATCCTGTCCAATTCAAATTGCTGAAAACAAGAAGACCTAGTGCCTTTTATAGGCTTACGATTTATTGCCAAGGCTTGAAAATAACAATAAACAAGTAGAGGTGAAACACCGGCAAAACGTGGCCCACTACTATTGCTAAAGCAGTAAACAAAAATAACCACAAGAAAATAAAGAAATTGATTAAGTAAAAAACTAATAAGTCCACTAATACTAAAAAAATAAATAAAAAAAAGGGACCATGATATGATTCTGTGCACCCAGTTGAGTTTTGAAGAATTAGTCAACTTTTTATTAAGCAGTAAAACTAAAAAAAATGTTTTAGGTGGTTGAATTCGTCAATGAATCAACAGGCAACCTTCTTATAATTATTAATTTGAATAATTATAAGAAGTGTACTCATGAAAAATTGTAAAATCTGTCAAAAGGATTTTTACTTGCACTTCACCATTTTTATACGGAGCAGCAGAGAACAATTATTCCAAGTTAAAGCCATTATCGTTAGTTTATGCTCTGTAAACTCAGGTAATTCTCTGTTTTGGATTCGATAGACTTGAAGTGTCACTTTCTTAACTATCTCTGTTTTTATTTGTAGAGATAAAAACAAAGAAGAAACAATGAAGATGGAGAAAGGAAGTTATTTTTTATTACAAATTTACAATTCTAATAGCTAGTTTAGAGATGACCATAATGGGTAATATAGAGTCCCAAACTGAAATAGGCCTAAAACTTAAACAGTTAAAGAAATAAGTTGATTTTTTAATTCGAAATAGGTCCGCTATATGCTTTTTTAAAACGGATGGTGAAGATTATTCCGCCTTATATAGCGGACTAATTTAGTCCGTTGTATGATCATCTTCTTTACTAAATTCTCTAGATGATCTGGTGTAGAAATGTTTTTTTTCCAGATGATCTGAAGTAGATATAGCGGACTAATTTTTTTCTTAATCAGATAAAAGAAAACACCATCTCTGTGGTTTTTGCTCTTTGGTTCTATTTTATAACTACTTTGCATCAGAAAACAAACATCATCTCTGGGCTGCTTGGTTCCCTAAACCTTTCTTTTAAGAATGATGTATTTGGTCATCCGACCTAACTTGACGCCTTACCAACCACTCTCTCTACAGTAGTTCTTTTTCACTTGCACACCTAAAAGTAAGCAGTAATATTTTACTTGATTTGTCAAATGTTAGAAAGAGTTTTGTGATTATTTTTTCTCTTGCTTACAAGCTTTCTGACAATGTAATTGAGGTCCTCATATGTTAGATATTGTGTTTATTATGTATTCATCGTATACATGTAGTTCTCATGAATATTTAGATGAGAAGTTGTTGGCGTCCTCACAATTTTCTATATAACCAAATAGTTTAGTAAAGAAAATGACCTGGTTTTGTATATATAACGGACTAAATTAGTCCGCTATATGAGGCGGAATAATTTAGTCCGCTATATTCACTATTACCATTGCATTTAAAAAAGGCATATAGCGGACTAATTTAGTCCGCTAAGCCTATTTTGATATTGAATTAAAAAAAAAGACTTATTTCTATATCTGTTTAAGTTTTGGGCCTATTTCAGTTTCTGATTCGGTAATATGCGAACAATTAGGTAATTATTCTATTATGCCCACTTCATGTTACCCATTTCCTCATGTTGCATGGATCCTCTAATGATGATGTTAACCAGAAAAACACTAATCCTAAAGCTCGAAAGAAACTATAAAGTAATCTAATCATCTTTCTCGTTGTTATTGGCAGTACTTGTCGTCGAGTTATAGGTAAAGAGTATGAATACTTTTTCTCATTTCATAAAGAAATGAAATCAGCTGATTCTTATCAGGTTGCCAACATAACCTATATGCTTGTGACAGGTTTTGACTATTATGTAATTAGGTCATCCAGATTGACTTTGAAGGTACCAGACTAGAGGCTAAGTTGATGAGAAATTCAACTACTCAGGTCCTTCCTTAAACAAAATCCTGAAAGTCCTTATTACATGCATTCTTTAGAAACCTATATAAAGCAACAGAATTAGAGCAAATGCCACATCCCAATTATCACATTGAGTCTATACACGTTCTTCTTCTGTTAGCTTCTACGTTCTGCCTAAGTATGACTCAGCATTACCACGTATCCTCCCTCTTACTACTTGCATTTCTTAGTTTATTCTTCATTCATGGCAATATAACTGGTGCGACTGCACGCCGCCTCCTAGAGACGCCCCTCCCTGAGATACCTAAACCAGAACTCCCGAAAGTTCCAGCCTTGCCAAAGCTTGAAATACCAACTTTGCCGAAGCCTGAGCTTCCAACCATACCAAAGCCTGAGATTACTGATATACCGAAATCTGAAGTACCAACTTTGCCAAAGCCCGAGCTACCAACTGTCCCTAAGCCTGAGTTACCAACTTTGCCAAAACCTAAGATGCCAGTTGTTCCAAAGCCTGAGATCCCAGCTATGCCAAAACCAGAATTACCGACTTGGCAAAAGCCTGAGATTCCAGCTGTATCGAAACCTGAGCTTCCTACTATGCCAAAGCCTGAGATCCCAACAATGCAAAAACCCGAGTCTCCTTCCTTAAAAAATCCAGAAGTCCCAATTGTGCCAAAAACTGAGGTTCCTCCCACTATTAAAAAGCCTGAGATCCCAACTACGCCCAAGCCTGAAGTACCAACTTTTCCAAAGCTTGAGATCCCAGCTATACCAAAACTCGAGTTTCCTCTCTTGAAAAAACCAGAAATCCCAGTAGCACCAAAGACGGAGGTTCCTCCGGCTATGAAAAAGGCTGAAGTTCCAACTTTACCAAAGTCCGAGTTACCAAGTGTGCCAAAACTAGAAGTCCCAGAATTTCCAAAGCCAGATATCCCAGCTATGCCAAAGCCTGAAACTCCAGAACTTCCAAAGCGAGAAGTCTCAACTATGCCAAAACCTGAAATCCCAGAACTACCAAAACCGAAAGTCCCAGAACTATCAAAGCCAGAAGTCCCAGCTATGCCAAAGCCTAAAATTCCAGAACTATCAAAGCCAAAAGTCCCAGCTATGCCAAAACCTGAAATCCCAGAACTTCCAAAGTCAAAAGCCCCGGAACTATCGAAGCCCGAAGTTCCAGCTGTGCGAAAACCTGATATTCCAGAACTACCGAAACCAAAAGTCCCATCTATGCCAAAGCTTGAAATCCCAGAACTACCAAAGCCAAAAGTTCCAGAGCTTCCAAAGCTAGAAGTCCCAATGATGCCAAAGCCAGAAATTCCAGAACTGCCTAAACCAACTCTTCCTTCACTTTCTCCACCCTACAAACCCGCTACTCCTTGAGTAAATTATAAGCTACTTTCACTCTATTAGAAATTACCCAACTTATGTTTTGGGATTTCCATCTCAGTCTATGAAGTTTGTCTTGACATGGAGATAGTACTGGATACTTTCTGCTAGGAGTAGAAACTGTAATTCTTTCGTAGTAGTATTTGAATGGGATGCACCATGTTTGACGTGTCATTATACTATATGAGTGTTTTATGTACTTTCTATATATACAATGTAGCTTTGATCTATGTTACTTTGGTTTAGTTCCTATCGTTGGCAAGCTCTGTTTTATTTCTGTACTCTTTCCCTCTCCGTTTCTCTTTCCTAATTTATTGTAACCAATTTCTTCCATCACTCTTTCACTAATATTCAGAAAATATTAGTTTATTACTATAGTCCTCTTCTTATAATAGTCTCACTAGAAATAGTATAAAGTACATATTTTTATAAACACCAAACAACCACATAAAGCCTCATCATTCATTTGATTTCACAAATACATCTATATCAACTTCATCGTCGGAAAAGCAATACGCCAAGTCCCAAGTAGTTGTATCGAATAGTTTTCTAAAGTTGGGGTTTTACGTGTGGTGAAATAGTTGAATCCAGCTGTACCGTTTACATTTATCTATTTCCCCTTTTATACACAAAAGTTGACGTGGCTAGCTGGTTTAGTTTTGTTGGAAACCAGAGTAAAAACCAATAGGCAAAGCTATGAGAAAGGAAGACCTTTTCATCCTGCCCAATTCAAATTGTAAAACAAGAACACCAAGTGCCGTTTTATAGACTTACAACTTAACGCTGAGGCTAGAAAATAGCAATAAACAAATAGTGAAAAGAGGATAAACACCGGCGAAACTTGGCCCACTACTATTGCTAAAGCAGTAAACAAAAAAATAATCAGAAGAAAATAAAGAAATTGACTAAGTAAAAAATTAATAAGTCCACTAATATTAAAAAACAGGACCATGATATGATTCTGAGCCCCTAGTTGATTCTTAAAGAATTAGTTACCTTTTTATTAAGCAGTAAAACTGGAAAAAAAAAATTAAAATGAAAGATTGCAGTACTGAGTAACTGTCGAAGTTTGCCAGCAAAGTTAGGTGGTTGAATTCGTTAATGAACCAATAGGCAACCTTCTTATAATTATTAACTAGTAAAAATATTCGCGCTTCAGCGGTTATTTAAAACCACTGATTTTTTGCAATAATATTTTTATAAATTTAATTAAAGTAAAACAAATAGATTAAACAATAAATATACGTGCAGAATAACTTTATAAATTAAATAAATGACAAATAGAAATTTATTTCTTTCAATTAGTACTAATACTTTTTTTTTTATAGTATCAAGTCATAAAAATACTATATCTACAATATGAAGAAAATCTATCAGCCTTTAGAACTACAATAATATATACCTTACATATGAAATTACATGGTAACAAACGTTAATTGAGAAAAAGAAAATGATACTAACATATTTATCATTCATCCTTGAATAATCATCTTTGATTTTATTATATTATTTAGCCTTTTGCTTTCTGGAAGTGTTAATATTTGGAATTTTAGAAGAATCAAATAAATGTCAACATGAAATATCAATTTTTTTAATATATAAATAATTATTGGTAAAAGAAACAATATAAAGGTGAAAAAAAAGTGGATAGATATTCTAGTTTTAACTTAATATTTCATTGTAAAAAGTTCACCCCTCCCTTTTGCATTACATATATCATTAAATGTTCCCCCATTTAAATGACCCAAAAGAAATTATTAAAATAAAAAATAAAAGGGAATATATGTCATGATTGCACAAAAAATCAACTAATTATATATTTAAAACTATACTTTTATTCTAATGTTAACTTGAAAATCTATCCACACTTCTCTGCTAAATGTGAGCAAATAATTTATTATATAGTAAATCAAAATCAAATTTACGTACAAATGAAATAGGCGAACAATCGAACCCTTAATTCATATTAAGTCCGTTTATGACATGTCAAATGATACTTACAAGTTGAAAATTTTAAATGTATAAATGTTTTAACCAACAAAACAAGAACTACAATATGAGTATTCGTCTCAACAACTTGAAATGAATGCTTTACTCTAAGAAGTAACGTGGTTTACCCTTTTTAAAATTATGTGCATAGTTAGAGTTTACTATATATTATACCTGGATTCAATTATGTTGTATTTATATGGCTTGATATGTCTTGGGACTACAGAAGTTTCACTCCAATCATGTTCCTAAATGGATCGTTCGACACAACATCCTTGAAGCCATGTTAAAATTTTGTTACTTCTCGTCTTCTTGTCATGGTTCATTGAGCATATCAAAGTCTGATAAGATTTTTAAGGTCTTTACGTTTTTACATAGGTATAGACTAATGCATGCAACAATACAAGTATACACAGAATTAGAGGAGGAACGTTCGCTGTTCCAAAATAAGAAGGAAAAATCATTCAATTGTGATTTTTATGGATGGAACTTAGCTATCTATATTTTATGTAATCCTATTTAATTGAATAATTATAAGAAGTGTACTCATGAAAAATTGTAAAATCTGTCAAAAGGATTTTTACTTGCACTTCACCATTTTTATATGGAGTAGCAGAGAACAATTATTCCAAGTTAAAGCCATTATCGTTAGTTTATGCTCTGTAAACTCAGGTAATTCTCTGTTTTGGATTCGATAGACTTGAAGTGTCACTTTCTTACCTATCTCTGTTTTTATTTGTAGAGATAAAAACAAAGACGAAACAATGAAGATGGAGAAAGGAAGTTATTTTTTTATTACAATTCTAATAGCCAGTTTAGAGATGACCATAATGGGTAATATACCAATAATAAGGTAATTATTCTATTCTACTTCATATCACCCATTTCCTCTTCCTCATGTTGCATGGATCCTCTAATGGTGATGTTAACCAGAAAAAACATTAATCCTAAAGCTCGAAAGAAACTCTAAAGTAATCTAATCACCTGTCTGGTAGTTTTTGGCAGTATTTTGTCGTCGAGTTATAGGTAAAAAGTGAATACTTTTTCTAATTTCAAGGAAATGAAATCAGCAGATTCTTATCAGGTTGCCAACACAACCCATACGCTTGTGACAGGTTTTGATTATTATGTAATTTAGGTCATCTACATTGACTTTTGAAGTACCAGACCTAGAAGCTAAGTTGATGAGAAATTCAACTACTCAGGTTCTTCCGTAACAAACAAAATCCTGAAAGTCCTTGTTACATGCATTCTTAAAAACCTATATAAAGCAACAGAATTAGAGCCAATGCCACATCCCAATCACATTGAGTCTATACATGCTTCTTCTTCTTTTAGCTTCTACGTTCTGCATAAAAATGGCTCAGCATTACCACATATCCTCCCTCTTACTACTTGCATTTCTTAATTTATTCTTCATTCATGGCAACATAGCTGGTGCGACTGCACGCCACCTCCTAGAGACGCCCCTGCCTGAGATACCTAAACCAGAACTCCCGAAAGTTCCAGCCTTGCCAAAGCTTGGAATTCCAACTATGCCGAAGCCTGAACTTCCAACCATACCAAAGCTTGAAATTCCTAGTATACCAAAATCTGAAATACCAACTGTGCCAAAGCCCGAGCTACCAACTGTCCCGAAGCCTGAGTTACCAACTTTGCCAAAGCCTAAGATGCCAGTTGTTCCAAAGCCTGAGATTCCAACTATACCAAAACCCGAGCTTCCTACTATGCCAAAACCTGAGATTCCAACAATTCCAAAACCCGAGTTTCATTCCTTAAAAAAGCCAGAAGTCCCAGAAGTCTCTAAAACTGAGGTTCCTCCGACTGTTAAAAAGCCTGAGATCCCAACTATGCCCAAGCCTGAGATCCCAACTATACCCAAGCCTGAGATTCCAATTATTCCAAAACCCGAGATTCCTACTATGCTGAAGCCTGAGATTCCAGCAATAACAAAACCAGAGGTTCCTCCCCTAAAAAAATCTAAGATCCCAGCAGCGCCGAAGACAGAGGTTCCTCCGGCTATTAAAAAGACGGAAGTTCCAATTTTACCAAAGCCCGAGGTACCAAGTGTGCCAAAGCTTGACATCCCAGCTGTGCCAAAGGCTGAAGTACCAGCAATGTCAAAGCCTGAAATCTCAGAACTACCAAAGTCAAAAGTCCCAGCTATGCCAAAACCTGAAATCCCAGAACTACCAAAGCCAAAAGTCCCAGCTATGCCAAAACCTGAAATCCCAGAACTACCAAAGCCAAAAGTCCCAGAACTATCAAAGCCAGAAGTTCAAGTAGTACCAAAGCCCGATGTACCAGCTATGCCAAGACCTGAAATTTCAGAACTACCAAAGCCAAAAGTCCCACAACTTCCAAAGCTAGAAGTACCAGCTATGCCAGAGCCTGAAATCTCAGAACTACCAAAGTCAAAAGTCCCAGCTATGTCAAAATCTGAAATACCAGAACTACCAAAGCCAAAAGTCCCAGAACTATCAAAGCCAGAAATTCCAGAACTACCAAAACCAAAAGTCCCAGAACTTCCAAAGCTAGAAGTCCCAGTTATGCCAAAGCCTGAAATCCCAGAACTGCCAAAGCCAAAAGTCCCAGAACTTCCAAAGCTAAAAGTTCCAGCGATGCCTAAACCTGAAATTCCAGAACTGCCTAAACCAACTCTTCCTTCGCTTTCTCCACCATACAAAGCGGCTACTCCTTGAGTAAATTATATGCTACTTGCACTCTATTAGAAAGTACCCAACTGATGTTTTGCGATTTCCATCTCAGTCTATGAAGTTTGCGACCCAGGCCGTGACATGGAGATAGTACTGGATACTTTCTGATAGGAGTAGAAATTGTAATTCTTTTATAGTAGTATTTGAATTGGATGTACCACGTTTGACGTGTCATTATACTATATGAGTGTTTTATATACAGTGTAATAAAGCTTTGATCTATGTAAGTTTGGTTTAGGTCCTATAACTCGCCATCTCTATTTTTGCTCAATCGTTGTTTACCCATTCTTTCCCTCTCCCTTTTTCTTTCCTAATTTTATAGTAACCAAGCATATTTAAGTGCCACAGAATAGAGTGGACCTCTAAATTGTAGTGTAAAACCAAACTGATAATTTTAACTAATTTTGCTTTTTGTTTCATTCATCTTAATGCACATTAAATGGATTCAGTTACGGCCTCTATTTCGCCTGCTCTGAAAGAAAGATGAGAACAACTTATGCCTAATGCATAACCAGTTAGCTGGTGCAACTACACGAGCCGCCTTCTAGACGCCATTCCCTGAGATTCTTAAATCAGAATTCCCAAATCTGTGTCGAATCCTGAGCTTCCAACCATACTAAAGCCTGAAATCGTATACTATGCCAATGCCTGAAGTATTAACTATACCAAACCTGAGATTCCAGCGTTCCGGAGCTATATGCCATTAGTGACATACGCAAAAAATTTCGTTAGCAGGTGTCGATATTCAAAAGGAGCAAACAAAGAACAAATTCTGATTTATTACTATAACTCTCTTTGACGAGTATTCATAATAGTATTATTATTGTTTTAATCATATAGTCTCATCAGAAATACACCATCTGTTCCATTTTAATTGGTAGAATAAGATTTGCACACCTATTAATAAAAAAAATAATAGGAATGGTAATTTGACTAATATAACCCTATTATTTTTTTAGAAACATACAATAATATTTTTTTTCCACATTTTAGAATGACTTTAAGTAATAAGAGTAGAATTGAAAAAAAACATGATCAATTATCTCTAGAATTTTGAAAATAGCAAGTATTTTGAAATAACTATTTTTAGTATAGCTAGCAATTAAAATAAAAGAAAATAGAATAATACTAAATACATATTTTTCTATATAAGGTAAAAATACCAAACAACCACTCAAAAACTCATCATACATTTGATTTCACAAATCAATCAGAATCAACTTCATCATCGAAAAAGCAGTACGACCAACTCCCAAGTAATTGTAGGATATAGTTTTCAAAATTAAGATTTTACTTGTGGTGAAATAATTGAATCCAAGTAGTGTTTATAGTCATTTATTGTCCCTTTCGGACACAAAAGTTAATGTGACTCGCTGGTTTAATTTTTTCTTACAAAAGGTAGAAAGTCAAATCGATCCAACCAGGCATTGCCTTTTTATTAAGCAGTAAAACTCTAAAATTTTGAAATGAAAAGTTGCAGTTACTGACTACTAAGTTACCGTGTGAAGTTTGCTGGCAAAGTTGGGTGCTTCGCCAATGAACCAACAGGCAGCCTTTGGGAACTGGTGTCATTTTTTTTTAAAAACTTTTTATAATGTAATATTTTATTTTGCATATATGTTTTTAATAAAGTTTCGGATGACACCCTAAATCCTAAGTAAATCCGCCCCCGTAAATGCAATGCAACTGTCCTTTTATATGAATCTGATATGCTACTCTTTCAGCTATCGACTTTTTTTAATTTTTTGGAGACTTGTATAAATTGTCACAAGTGTTCCACTTGCAATATTCCACCATTTTTTGTTGGAAAGTAAAATGTAGTATCTCAAAAGTAAGTATTCAAATATTATTTTCCACCAATTGATTAGTTGACTTGTTAATGAGAAATATTGTCATTTACCGTTGAAACTACCATTACCCTTGACCAATTAAACACACTTTCATTCTTTAGCCTCTTAACTATTTCTTTATTACCTTTGATTCATGATTAGCCATTTAATCATCTTTATAGCCTTTAACCCGCCTATAACGTCTGTGTCTATTATTCTTAGGAGATATCTTCTTAATCTATAAAACAAGATGTTCTTCCCATATTATATGATGCTAGGTTTTCCTTCTTAATGAATTATGCTGCTAGTTTTATACTAGAAGAGCTTGTTGAATTCTAAAGATACATTTGTACCGGATGAAATATTCTTCAGCACAGTGTCGATGACACGTCTCAAGCTGTAAAGAATTCTTTACGGGTCCAAATATTTTTCATAAGATTTCCAATATTATAGCTAGCAGAGGTTAATGTATTCCTGGCTAAAACCATAATTGTTAGTTTATGCTCCGTAAACTGAGGCAAGTTCAATTGTCTATTTTTTATTCGCTAGACTTGGAAGTGTCACTCTTTTACCTACCCCTCTGTTTTTATATGTAAAGAGAATAACAAATAATTAGAGAAAGAAAGTCATCTACTATTACAATTCTAATAGTAGCTAGCTTAGAGAGATCACAATAATGGGTAACGTTTCTGTTTTTGACATTTGCGGTAAAGTGTGAATCCGAAAATGAAATCAGCTAATAAGTAAATGTTTATTATCAGGTTGCCAGCATAACCTATATGTTTGTGACAGATTTAGACTATTATGTAATTAGGTCACCCAGATTGACTTTGGAGGTACCAGACTAGAAGCTAAGTGGATAAGAAGTTCAACTACACAGGTCCCTCCCTAACAAACAAATTAAATTATGAAATCCTTGTGGCATGCCTATATATATAGCGATAGACTTAAAGCCAATGACATATCCGAATCACATTGAGTCTACACACATTCTTCTTTTAAGCTTCTAAGATCTACAGAAAAATGGCTCGGCATTACCATCAATCCTCACTCTTACTACTTGCATTTCTCAATTTATTCTTCATTCATTGCAACATAACTTGCGCGACTTCACGCCACCTTCTAGAGACGCCCCTCCCTGAGATTCCTAAACCAGAACTCCCGAAAGTCCCAGCCTTGCCAAAGCTTGAAGTCCCAACGGTGCCAAAGCCTGAGCTTCCAACCATACCAAAGCCTGAGATACCTGCCACTCCAAAGCCCGAGCTACCAACTTTCCCGAAGCCCAAGTTACCAACTTTGCCAAAGCCTGAGATTCCAACTGTACCAAAACCTGAGATTCCAACTGTACCAAAACCTGAGATTTCAACAATGCCAAAACTCAAGTTTCCTCCCTTGAAAAAGTCAGAAATCCCATCAGTTCCAAAGATCGAGGTTCCACTAAACATGAAAAAGCCTGAAGTTCCAGCTATGTCAAAGAATGAATTACCGACTTTGCCGAAGCCTAAGATCCCGGTTATGCCAAAACCTGAATTACCAAGTTTGCCAAAGCCTGAGATTTCAACTGTGCTAAAACCCGAGCTTCCTACTATGCCAAAACATGAGATTCCAGCAATTCCAAAACCCGACCTTCTTCCCTTGAAAAAGCCAGAAATTCCAGCAGTGCCAAAGACTGAGGTTCCTCCGGCTATTAAAAAGCCTGAGATTCCAGCTATGTCAAAACCTGAATTACCTAGTTTGCCAAAGCCTGAGATCCCAACTGTGCCAAAACCTGAGCTTCCTGCTATGCCAAAACATGAGATTCCAGCAATGCCAAAATCCGAACTTCCTCACTTGAAAAAACCAGAAATTCCAACCGTGCCAAAGACTGAGGTTCCTCCAGTTATGAAAAATCCCGAAGTTCCAACTGTTCCAAAGCCTGAGATCCCAACTGTGCCAAAGCCAAAAGTCCCAGAGCTTCCAAAGCCTGAAGTCCCAGCCATGCCAAAGCTTGAAACCTCGAAAATGCCTAAACCAACTTTTCCTTCACTTTCTCCACCATACAAACCCCCTACTCCTTGAGGTAATTATATATCACCCATTAGTAATAAGTAACCAAGTTTTAAGATTTCCATCTTAGTTATTGAAGTTTATGACATGGGCCATGACATGGAGATAGTTATTGGATACCTTCTGCTAGGAGTAGAAGTTGTAATTCTTTTATACTATTTGAATTCGATGTACCAAATTTTACGTGTCATTATTACTATATGAGTGTTTTATGTATGTTCTGTACAGTGTAATAAAGCTATGATTAATCTATTTTACTTCAGTTTGGTTCCTATATATCATTTGCTATCTCTGTTTCTGCTCAATCGCTGTTTGTTGACAGAGCCATTTTCTTCCATCACATTTCGAGAGCATAGAGATGAAGAATTAGCATGTTTAAGTGCCAGTTGAATAATCTGTTCCACTAATACACCTCACATTTTAGTGTAATACTTTAGAACCAAATGAACTGAAGATTAACCCTTTAGTTGGTCGAAAATTCAATACGATATCTGGTCACTGTTCTTTCATATGTTCAGTAGCAAGTATTATTCCTCTTTATTTGGTTTCATCATGAAAAGAAAATTGTAAGTACCTATGGCTAGTTTCAAAGTAACACATATTTCACTCTATGGTATGGGCAATCTGGTTTAAATGGAATATGCTTTCGTAGAAGTTTCATGGAACAAATGCATGTCTTGTAGTAAACAAAAATGAGTATATAGATTGTACCTTTGAGAAGTGCACTCACAATTGTTTGAAGAACTATAGAGTGAATAATCTAGTCTCTATTAGAAACCGGGAATTTTGGAGCTGAATCTCCTCTCTAATATGCTGTTTATGTTTTTGTATCAATTTACTGGTAATACAAATCTCATTGTTTCCTTTGCTGAAAGGCAAAATATATGAATTTTGCCAAAAACCTGAGATCTCAGCAATGCCGGAGATATTTCTATTATATAGAGATGAAGATGGTAGATCAAGGGTAGAAAAGTAATTTCAAATCTATTGAATAAGTATATTGGTCAATAATTATTGAATTACTTTTCATGGACCCATTTCTTATTCAAATTTCTTTTTCTTTTTTTAAATGCACTACTTTCCACCTTTACTATGTAATTAAAAAAAATATTGCTTTATGTAGTATTTTTAATTATAAATTATCTTTTTGATAATTTTATAACTAAAATGTACAACAAAATATGATATTTATATGTAACCAAAAAAATTATTTCTTTAAGAGAACTATTTCATTTGTATTTTTCATTGAGCTTTTAATTATAAAAAATATCACTTTGATAATTATATAACTCAAATGTTATTTTTTATTTAATAAAGTAAC